>JAEANM010012789.1:0-14665 GCA_017656035.1 Myanophis thanlyinensis | reverse complement strand
TGGCACAAATTTTTTTTTGGTAACCAACTGATACACTGTAACCATTGAATTGGATGATATACATATTTTAGATGTATTTTTTTTTGTTTTTTATGTTATGTAGTTTTTTTTTTTTTTAATGTTATGTATGTTTTTTTTGTTATGTATGTGTTTTAAAATAAAAAAATCTTTAAAAAAAAAAGAAAATACCATAAAAGAGGATAGGTAATTCTCCATTCTGGCTGCTCTCGAGGTTATTTTTAACGGTTGGGTCACATATACAGATGCATCACCGGATATCTCAGAAAATGATGATTTAACTGAACCCACAGCTGGATGTTTGAACTTTGCTTGGTTGAAAAGTACTACATTAGACAATTTATAACAGATTCATCTTACTTAAATCCACAGTGGCCTGTTTGACAGGTTCATTTATCTAGCCATAGCATCATTGAGAACTGCATTACTTTTTTCCAAATATATGTGTGTTAGGATGAGACACTGGGAACTGAGGTGATTTACTTTGTTAAAAAACAGAGGTGAGGCAATTGTCCTCAACAATTTTGCTTCCTATAATGTCTGATCTCCAGTATAAGAAACCTGTTGCAAATGAAGGCGGATTAGGAAATCCCTTTTGTGTGAAAGAGATTATTTTGGCAAAGGAATGCAAGAACCATTAGCATATAAAAAATATCTATTTGCTTAGACTAATACTACAGCACTGCTTCCAATGCTTATTGTTTTCAATGAAACAAAACATTCCTGTTCTGAAAATATTTTCTGTTGTGTACTTTTCTTGCTTGTACACTTCCAATGTTGCATAGACTTGTACAGCCATGGAATATCCAGGCATTTGCCCACCTAGCATTTTTAAGCATTTTTGTGTCTCTAATCCTGTGAAGTTTCCATTAAACAGCTAGTTAGTAAATCAGAATTAGTTCAAGAGGAAATGCAATGGTGGAAAGTGCCATGTTTATCATTTCTTTCAAAGAATCAGAAATGAAGCAGGAGCCAGAAGTCAGGGGAGATAGTAATTATTTTATTGCACCATCACACGCCTGCATATATGAGGCACTTGACTTTTGCCTACTGGCTGGCTGGTGGATTGGCTTCTATCTGCCTACTTAACAGGCCTCTGTATTGATGGTGCTTTAGGATAGTCAGATTGTTAAATTGCTCTGGGTTAGATTATTTTGGAGAGTTAGCAAGATAGTTTGTGTCATATTGAGGATAACCTTAAGGCCTGTTGTGTGACAGGTTGAATGTATTTTGTACTCAAAATAACAACAGACCTCAATAGAACATCTATTATATTTTCATATGTTTCTAAGATTAACAATAAGGAGAATACTTTCAAATTGATTTTAAACAGTTTCACTTTGCTTGGTAGGTTAGAATGATGGTTGTATGGAAATACAACAATATTAGCAATATCTGAGACCATGCTCAGTTTTTTGAAAAGTTGATGTGGTGCCATCAGGATTAGAGTCTGAGGTAGCTGTTCAGACTGCCAATCAAAAGAATGAACAGAGAACTCAGAAAAGCAATAAGACCCATTTACTAAATGTTGAAATAAATTAAGTAATATACATTAATATAGTTTAAATCATCCTTTCTCAATCTTTATTGCAACAACATGAGAACAAGATATTGATGAGCACCAAGTTAGGGATAGTTGATTTATAGGAAGGGGATTGTTTAAGGTGAATCACTGAAAAATAGTGGTAATGCCCATATAGAAGACAGATTTTTTGCATCACATATTTTCTCTTTACTGCCCGGGCTGACTTAAGATATTTTGTTGGCCAAGATGATAGAAGTAAATAACAAGATTTGTCACATTCAATATATACTATAGAAAGCAATATAAGAGGTAACTGAAACATTTCTTTTCCCACCAGTTAAGAAAATAGTACTATAGGATATGGAAGGGTATGAAATGAAGAGGTCTGCCCTCAATTTCCTCACTGTGTCCAAATAGCTGTCTCCAGAGACACATTCTTTACTCTGTTAATAGTAGAATTACCTGATATCTTTTACTGACTATTTTTTTAGTCCTATTGCAGGAAAAAGAAGGAAGTGAAAGTGAAATGTTGAAATGTAGAGCAACATAAACTTTTGTAGGGAAGTGGAATCTAATACTAAATTAAAGCAGCAACAACATGCAGAAAATTCATTTAGAGAGGTTAGAATTTCACTGAATTATAATTTGAAAGAATTGAAAAACTGGACTTCTCTTTCCTGCTCAATATTGTAACTGAAGGATAGCAATCTTTTGAAAAAGTATTGCTGTTACAACTTCAGTCTCTTTTAGAGTAGCATGAAGGTGACTTTACAGTTTTATTAGGTGAAAAGCATAATCTCCTTTTACAGGTAGTTCACACTTGACATTAATTGTGACTGGAATTTATGTTGCTAACTGATGTGGTTGTAAAGTGCTATGTCACATGATCACATCATTTAGTGCTGACAATCTTGACAGTTCTCTAGCTGTAAGTAAGTGAGAATCATGAATCATTAAGCAAGGAATTCCTCACAACTTCCTGCTAGCTTCCAACAACCAAAATCAGTGCTGAAGTTGCAAATCCTAGATGGTTCACAAGCAGCTGACAGCCAGATTAATGGCTGCTGCTAGGAAGAGGAGAGTGCACAGGTAACTGCAGCAGCATGCACAGGTGATTTGGGGCTTAGGAATGGCTACTACCCAGGTGGAAGAGACTTGCCCATTGGCTTTGCTTGTGAGAAGCTGGCAGGGAAGGTTGCAAATGATGATCACATGACTGCAGAGTGTTGCAATTGTTGTAAGTGCAAATTGGTTGTCAAATACCCAGATCACAATCAAACACTGTGGAAATTCAAGAACCAGTCAAAAGTACTACTAATTCAGTACTGCTGAAACTTTGAAAATTCGCTGAATGAGTAGTAGGTAAGCAAAGATTACCTATACAGTATATTATTTTGCACTGCGACCAGTTGTTAATATGAAGTATATCTGATGATAAGCAAGTGTTTTAAAAGATATATATTGGAATTGGGTACCAGGCCCTGCCAAATACAGCTAGTGGTTGAACCTATGAAATGTAATATAAATTCCTATAGCTAAATGCAAACATGTGATTCCTTTAAGGTACTGCTGACAGCTATAGCATGCATTCACCTTTCCCATTTCAGATGCAAATACCACATACCTCTTGTTATGTTCAGTGGATCAAACACAGAGCTTAAGGTCATCTTCCTTAAAGCTAGTAAAGAAATTTTCCTGTCATCATGCTGAAGGGGTACATCATGTACAGGCACGCTCCATTTAGGATTAGCTTTAATTCTGTCTTAAAAGTTGCTTATGCTCTTCCCAGAATAATAATTTACTCCTGCTCCTTGCACTATTCAGAAAATACTTTGATGTGTTTTGTTGCTGATAGCATTCTGTGCAGTACTAACATTTTCTTTGTTGCTTCCTCAAAGCATGTTTTCTCCCAGAGACGAATGACATGTTTTCTAAATTTCATGCCAGCCAAAAAGATAGCTGAGCCTCAGAATATATTAGAAGCATTTAAAAGAAGCAGTACTGTTTGTAGTGGATAAAAGGAATAAGGTGAGGGCCAACTTTCTCCTTGATGAAATTTTGTTTAAGGGAATATCCTGAGAACTGATAGAAATATGAGAAATCACATTATGAATAGCCAGAAGCCTCACTGTGGATAGTTACAAGTCAGTTTTATAGCTCATCTCTGAATCAGAAATAACATCAATATAACTATTTCTGAGATGTGGAGGCATTCATATGTGGCATTTTGTTATATTCTGAGAACAGAATACCAATCATTTCCCATAAATCAGATCTGAAATGGAAGTACAAAGGTTGCACTGATTTGGTAACACATAATCTAACATACATTTCTTAGCAGACAATGGATAACAATGGAAGACTTGCTAGTGAATACCCAAAGATGTGACTTAGAAGAATGTACTTCATCAGTTTCCCAAAATCTGATGTTCTCCAGATGAGAATTAAAAATCTGTTAATCCTGAAAAACATGGCACAAATCGACAGTCCCAATTCAGATCAGGCCACAGCAGGAGGAAAAAGCACAGAAGTGTCAGTATCCCCACCCTGTTTCAGTGTTCAGATCAGTTGACATGGGAATTCCTGTCATTTTCCTTCTTTGGGGTTTGGTGTTACATGATATTAGCAAGGAGTAGAATTTGATTATTAAGTTGAGTGAGATAGAGGAAAAGAAATAGTCTGATCAAGAACTAGATATAGTATAAATAGAAACTTTTTCACATTAACCTTAAAATTTCTTTACTTTCAAAATACCTATTGTCAGAATGGAGTTTCATTGCTCAAAATAGTACCAACATAGCTAGTCTACAAGCTTATGTCAATATTTTATATTGAACCAATAGTGCTATTGAACCAAGACTGAAAAAAGGAAGTCAATGTTAAATATTTAAACTGAGATATATTTTTCCATGGGGCAGGTGGCTGAGTTGTACAAATTTCATAATATTTCTTTAGATGAAATCACAGCTGGATAATCTATGGCTATAGCACACAGCATGTGGCCCTCATCTTAATTTCAATCCTTCTAAACAAGAGATAAATTTTAACATCTGATCAGAATTATTTCTACTATCTCTCTAGCCCACTACTTAAATGATAATGCTGGAAAATAAAAAAGTGAAGTTTGAGATAGTATAGGTGAGATGAAAGTACAGGTAGTCCATACTTAGTGATGATTCAATGTTACAACAGGTTTTCCAGAGTTGCTCATGATCTGTTTTCAAAGTTCTGATAGCCGGGTCCCTCTTCCAGATTTGTGATTACATTTTGGGCTCCTGGCAACTAGCTCACATTTTCTTCATGCAATCATGTGACCATAGTTTTTGGAAAGCTTTTTTTGCTGGTTTCCAATATTTACTGCTGGTTTCTAGCAAAAGATGCCCATTGGTGAAAACAGGTTCACTTAACAATTAACACATTCATTTAATGATTACTGTGTTTAATTAACAACCATGGCATTTGCTTAACCATTGCTGCAAAAAAAGATTGTAAATTTGGGCATGGACCATAGCTTAATGACTGCCATTACTTGCAAGTGTAATTTGGGCTCAATAACGGTTGTAACACAAGGACTACCTGTATACCAATTTTGGCATCTGTTGATCTAAGTCCCTTCTGTGCACCTTCCAAGCAACAATCTCTGAAGTTACTACCCAGAATAAGAAGAAAAAATGTTTATTTAGAAAAATAACACGACATTATCTTTAAGCAAGGAATGAAGATTATTGAATCATTTTTTTAACTTGTTAGAATGTAAATTATCTATTAAATAATAATTCTCAATTCAAGTAAAACATGAATAGATTATGTTTCTGTTTGTATACATGTTAGTAACTGCATGGCTGCATTTTTGTTTGACCTCAGTCCTGATATATGGCAGAAGAATTATTATTGTTTAATCTCAGGCAAATTGGAGTATAACTCCCAGAAAGCACTTAAAAAGGAAAGCAAATCCTGTAATAACTTTATTCCTACTGTCCTTATCTTTTTCCACATGCTCAGATCGTATGGCTATCTCCTGACCTTGCTGAGCAAGTGCTTATTGTCTGTAGTCTGTTACTGATTGTTCCTGAAAAAGCTTTTCCAGGATATTCTTTTTCCAAACCACAAATGCAGAGCTGTGATTCACAAAGTAAAAGCATGAGAAGTGACATTGCATATACAAGTCTTCTAGTTACAGGACATGCTGGAGGAAGCTGTTGGAGACAAAACACATCTTGAGATGAATACTACTACTGTGACATGATGCACTTTGTTGAAGCAAATGAAGGGCTTTGTACAGTCCTAATAGTGAGCATTCTAAATTGGACAAAGAAATCAACTAACAATCAGTGTAGGTATTCAGCATGAAGTTGATAGGTACCTCCAACCACTTGCTACTTACTCTGCCACAGTTTTGGCCTACATACCAGTAGCTTGCTGAAATACAAGTCTATGCTTGTTTGAAACATAAAATATCCAAAGAGAGCTTCAGGGTAATGAATTGTGGCCTCTGCAGTCCATATTTCATTTCTCACCCTGGGACTGATTAAGGTGACACTCAGTGCAAGCCAAACTCACAACTTCTGGTCACATTATTTTCAATTGTTAGATGATGTTAAAACTTAACTGGTAAACTCTACATTCTGCTTGTTTTAGTCCAGAGGACTTTTTGCAGGATGCAATTACTAGGGTGAGAATACAATGTATATTGTTAGTAAACGAAAACTACGCTTTGTTCAGACTAGAAAATGTACAGTGGTACCTCTAGATACAAATGCTTCATGTTACGAAAAATCCAAGATATGAAGGGTCTCTCGAAAACTATTTTGCTTCAGGATACGAAGAAATTCCAAGATACGAAAAACACAATACTTGTCGGCCTGAGGGGGGAACCAAAACCATGTTTTGGCTGAATGGGCTGCTTCAACATAAGAAAAATTCAGGATATAAAGGCCACACTGGAATGGATTAATTTCATATCTAGAGGTACCACTGTACATGGTTATTTTATGCATAGATTTTGCCAGGGAAATTTCACAATGACAGAGTATAAGAAAAAGGGTTTTTAAAAGTGCTCTTATGTTGTCAGTCAATAAAAATCAAGTCACAACCAGAATTAGAAAAACTGTCAAAATTAAGATAGGCAGCCAGCATCCTGTCTCTGTTTTGTACTGCCTAGTGCTTCTCAAAATTGTACCACCAAAATTTGGTACAAACTGTTGAATAACAGCAATGCAATTAATTTTTTAATTTTTTAATTTGGAAATAGAGTAGGAGTGTTGCGTTGGATTAAAGATTCTATTAAAACATTATTCTGAAAAAAACTTGGAAAAAAGGTGAAAATCCTGACTCTTCTGATGAGATCACATCATCACCACCATTATCAGACAAAATAATATTTTTTAAAAATAAAGACTGACTAAAAAAACCTATTGATTCTGTCTTAAAGGAAAGCATTTTAAGGTTAACATTTTTTTATTTCTTTCTGTGATGTTCATTTTGCAAAGTTTTTTTCAGCACCTACCTAAGCAGATGCAGTGTGATACAAATTCATACAGTTTGCAGTATTCTCTATTCATTTTAGACACAACAGTCCACAAAGTGATAGGCTATATAAAGGTGAAGGGGACTGCTTTGGATAAGCAACAATAGCACACATCACATAATATGAACATAAAAGCAACGTCAAGATTATGAAACAATTCTACCCATTTGCAAGAGTACATACTTTGTAACACAAAATTTATATTGTCATGGCACAACTATCTGAACATGAAATAAAATGCATAAACTGTATTACGCTGGACTTTTCTGGGAGGAATTATGCAGTTAAACCTTGGAAGATAGAAACTGATTTTGAAAGACTCTGGCTTGAACCTTTCCTACAATCTCCTCAAATCTGGAGGGCCCCCCTGCATGTTTTCTAGGGTGTGCAGTCAGTTCAGAATGGTGGCTCAATAAACCTGAAGAGGTATTTTAATGTTTTAATTTTTTCCAGTTAACCTCTAGTGTGTTGTCTTAGCATTCTTCCCTTCAGTCACCAGGTCAAGAGTTATGCAGGTTGTAATATTAAAATATTTGCTTTAACCATGTTCAACAATTGCATATTTAGAATATAGCATTGCAGTGATTAACCCTGCAATCCCTCCCAACTGGTCCAAAATCACCTGAGATAAACTGCTGCCTGAATCCTTTTCTATCAATTGGGTAATTCCAAGTTGTGAAATACCACTGAATTTTCTTATTAAATGATTCTAGAGATATGCAAAATGTTATGCTCTGAGAATGGAACATTTGTCAACTCCAGTTTTGAGGATGGTTCAATAATGGAAATAAATTCTCCTAACTGTTCTGGTTCAGGTCTTCATATACATGAAGACATACCTGGCTTATGCCACAACTAATGTGGAGATAAGTAACCCCCTGACTGAGAGCCCAGAATGCTATCTTCATTAAACCCGAAGTTTGATAACAACTGACAGATTGTCTGAAAGCCTCGCATACGGCTACGTGAATGAACTGAATGGAACTGTTGCTTCCTGCAACATTCCCCTCCCATCACCCCACCTATAAGCTCTCTGAGAGGGGCCGGTCAGTAGCCATCTGTTCCTATTTCCTTCTGTGACCCTTTTTCCAAAGCTGCTCCCTCCTCCTCACAGCCCTATGCATACGTATGTCAGGGACAGCCTCCCTCTGTTCTTCCTCACTGCTCCCTGACTCAGATGCCACCTGGTGGCCAACAGGCCTCTCTAGTCCCTGCTCTGACTCTGAACACCCCCCAGAGTTTTCCTCAGCCTCTAAGGCAGTCCCATAGTATTCATCGCTGTCAGATTCCACCAACAGCTCAGCCGGCCGCTGTTGGACCACAACACTAACCAGAAGTGAGTCACACATTATAAATAACACTGGTATATTTGGCGTACACTAAACAAGCTGCAGTTTAGGACCTCCAATTACATGGATCCTGACTGAACTTTGTTTTACATAATTGGTTTGAAAAAACAAAGAAGAAAGCAACAATTTTATCAGGAACTTTTGATACACTTATATTAATATTACCGATTTGAAATAATTGTATAAGGTTTTTAAAATTAAGAGAACCATAAAAGTGGATATCTGAATTTTAAAAAATGTCATCTTGAAGGCAAGTGAAAACATTATCAAGAGTTGTCAGTGATTTCATTATAAGTCTGGATACATGGAATAATCAGTCACGCTTACAGCAGCCACATATACAGTACTTACAGTACCTCTTCATATAGTATAGATTACACAAATATGATTATATCATAAGAGGGAAATTCCCTTAACAGCATACATACATTACAGTAAGTCTCAAAATGATAGCTAACAGATTAACAGAGTTGGAAGGGACCTTGTAGGTCATCTAGTACAACCTCCTGCCCAACCAGGAGACCCTACACCATTTCTGGCAAATGTCAGTCCAATCTCTTCTTGAATGCCTCCAGTGATGAAGTTCCCACAACTTCCACTGTTCCATTGGTTGATTGTTCTCACTGTCATCTTCACATACCAACTGAATGAATGTGTAAAATTTATGATAAAAAAATATTCTAATGATAATGTTAATTTTGTTGGAATAATAGTATGCTTCCCTGGTTACATCAGGTACAATTATTGAAATAAAGTACATTGATTTTCTCCAGAATCTGCATCAAGTTATTACCAAAGACAAAATTCATTGTATAAATGAAGAAATTATATTTCAAGCTGTTTTTGTTCTGATGTTCAGAAGAAAAAGGTCATTTTCATAGCTCAATCCGATCAAGAAAAAAACTGCAAGCAATTCTAAAAAGAAAGGAAAAGGCTTTCTGTAGCATGCATTATGGGATGTAGAAAGTCATTTTTTTTTTTTTGCAAAGTACAGTGTAACAGCTCTGTGAATGGCGTGGTCTAGAAAAGGGTTCTGTACAGTCCAAAGAGAAATGGAAGGTTTTCATTTATCTGGAAGGCCGGATGAATGGATTTTGTACAGTTCTAAATTTCTGCCTGCACACAATCAGCAAGGTAGGTAAATTAGTCCCCCACCCAATGGAGTACATTTCTTGCATTCTAGATGATTCAACCTCTCACTGTAAAAAGAGCATTGACCCCACCACCTACTCTTACATGGGTTTACTTCGTGTCTAGATTGTCTTCTTAATAAATTATAAATAGATAATAAATTATCTTGTTGGCAGATCTTCCTAATTCTGTTTTTCTCTGAAGTCATGGACCTGTAACTTTTTGCATGACTGCTGGCTTTAATCAACAATTAAGGGATCTATGTTCCTCCTGTTTGGAACAGTCATTCCCTCTGTCGTCTCTCAATAAATAAAGGTTTTCTCATTTTGCAACTGCCTCATACAGCAATTATTTGCAGTTAGACTGTGATGAAAAGGGAACTTCTTAACAACTTCTTAACAAATAACAAATTCTTGCATTTATGACCTTTGCAAATCTATAGAGCAGAGGAAAGTTGAAGAAAATCATAAGCACACTCATTGCTTCATTCACTGATCAGTTCATTGAATGACTAAGTTGCCAATTCACATTGTGGTCACTAAATGAAGACTAACTGTATTTTTCTGGGTGCCTCCTTCCCTCCAAAGTACCAAGATCTCTCATTGGCTGATACACATTCTCATTGCATGCTGGATAAATGAAATTGTAGTTCAGGTACAGTATAAAGTGCATCTGGAGATAAAGGTGCACTTAATGTAAGGTTAAACTAAGAATATCTTATAATAGTTAAAGCAGTAGTATTTTACATATAATTTACAGTTTGGCTACATATTTAAAACAATTAGTCCCTTTTAATATAAATAATGCAGCCAAAAGAGGAACAGAGGTAGATGCAAGCATTTTGTATTGACTCATCAGTACCTACTAGGTACTACCTCTGTTCCTTTTGTAGTATAAGCAAATACAACATCTTAATGTATTTTTCAAGGCTCCTTTGCTACTCTGCCAAGTACTAGTCTATGGTCTAGTAGTGGAAACTAGTCCTAAAAAGGAGAAGCTATCCTTCTATTTTAATATCTTCATTGACAATTGTGAGGATGTGTGCTGAACCTGTTGTCATTATTGTGGACTTCTTTATATTTAAACTTAGTTCATTTTTTTTCATTCTGCTATTTGATTTTCATTATTAGTGCTTGCAGATAATTTGCATTTTCAGCTGTCAGACTTGTGTCATCAGCATAGCACAAGTTGTTGATATTTCTTGTTCCAATTTTAAAACAATGCTCATTTTCTTCCAGCCCAATTTACCTCAATATATATTCCTCATGTAGGTTGAATAAATAATCTCTCATTTCTTTGCCAATCTGAAGCCAGTGTGTATTGCTGTGCTCCAACTGAACTATGACTTCCAAACCTGTATATAGGTTATGCAATAACATGTTCTGAAATTTTCATTTTTCTAAGCACATTTTCAGCATGACATGATCTAAATAAAGCCTTTTTATAATCAACGAAGCACATATTGACTTCTTTATGATATTCTTTGGCTTTCTCAATTATCCAACATACATCAGAAAGAATGTATCTTTTCTAAAACTATCTTCAATGTCTGGTATCAGAAGGGGGGATGAACCCCCTGAATAATGTGTAAGTTGTGAGGGAATTTAGTTAAGGATTATAAATAAATTTAGTTAAGAGTTATTTTAGTCTAGAGTAGGTCTAAATCTATAGTACCTCCCTCTGGGTTATTTGTCTGGGTCAGTTAATTCATTTTTGTAGTTTGTTTTACATGCCTACCTTTTGTGACCCAGTTTAGCACATTTATGAAAAGGGGCAGAAAAAAAGCAAAAAGGACTGTGTCTAAATGATGCTTCCAGGCAGTGTCATTTATTATTTATTTTAGAAGGGAACCTCCCTGGTATCTTGGTATATAAAAAGGATGGGGGGGGGGGGAAGTGGGAACGTAGTTTCAGACTTGTAATACTTTGATAATGTAACCTTACAATAAAGTAGAATTAGCTCCTCTGGTCATGCTTCCTGTCTGGTCTACGTAGTAAGGCTGACAATTTTAAAATGATACCTTATTTTACTACTTCCTTCTTCCCAAATCAGTCTTCAGGGCACATCGCATTGTAATGCTACATTCACTTAGGTTACTTTCATGAATAGATCTGTTTCCTTTCATTTCATTTATGTCATTGTTAGCTTTATGTCCTGTCTTTCATTTATGAGCAGAAGGGAACTTACATAACACTCCCTTCTCCTATTTTTCTTACAATTACTACCTTGTGGTGTGTTGGGCAGAATGGAGCTGGCTGAAAGTCATCTAATTAGCTTACATGGCTGAAGATGCATCAGAATTCAAATTTCCTTAAGTCTAACATTTTAACTATTATACCATACTGGCTCTCCTAAACAAGCCCAGACTTTATGGTACGTAACATTTATTTTATGTGTCATATTCTGATATAACTTTAGGCAAGTGATGCTGACAGCAGGGCAACCAGTAATATTAGGTGTTGGGTTTATCTATATTCTTCAATAGTCAAATATATAATTTCAGTTGTGCAACACACAATGAATAGTACTTTTTCCTCCTCTTGCTTCCCATATTCTACAGAAATAACATTTCAGAGTAAAACAAAGAAAATAAAATCATTATGGCTATGTGCAACACTGTATGTGCAGTGAAATACTAGCATAATCATGTCATCTGATGCTAAAACCAAGCAAATGCAAGAAGGCAAAAATAAATACATGACAATTGGTAATCAGTCAACCATCTTGACTCTACCAAAAAAAAAAAAGGTCTGGCTGGCAAGCAGTCTTATTTCTAGTGGGCTCTGATATATTTTATATCAGACCATAATTGATGTTCCTATCACTGTAGTAGTATTTTCTAATGTCTATGGGAAGTATGGAGCTGGATGGTCTTCAGTTCCATAAGGCAATTTTGCACACATTGTCAACCATACAAAGTGGCATCTGTGTGGCAAGCTAAAACATTTAGAATGGCTTGTGACCTGCATGTTAACCATCTTGAAGAGAATTAGGACTTTCTTGTGTTTTTGACTGACAAGAATTCAATTCAATTGAATTGAAACCTTTATTGTCAATGTACAACACGTGTCCAGTGAAATACAAATACAAAACTTGGATACCATTTGTAGGCCAAGTGGAAAATTATAATGAGTTGGCATTTCTTTTGTTAAGAACATGAAAAAGAATTGTCTTGGATCAAAACCAAAACCAATCTGCCCAGTATTGTGTTTCTACAACAGACAACCTGATGTCTGTTGTTTGATGTTTGATGCCACAAAGTTCACAAATAAGGCCTGGATATAATTTTTTTCTCTTTTCTGATGCTATATTGATTTTGAGATGATAGTAAGTCCAACATTGGAAGTAATCTTTAGGCATTCTGATTAAGGTAGTAGCTACTGTACTGTTACTGAATTTACTTAGTCCTTTTTGAAAACTGTCTAACCTGGCAACCAATACATGTTGTGAAAGCTGCAGTGTTTCTGCCATCTAGTGGTCAAAAGGCAAAATGTTCCACTAGGAAGGTTGGAACTGAGCATGCTCTGTCTTTTAGCTTTCTGATGATTTTCCAAAATGGATGCAAACCTATCAAAAAGGAGTAGGAGTCTTACCAGTAATGAATGTGAACAGAGCTCATTATTTGCTCAGAGACACAAAAGCAGAATGATAATTTGCCCTTATTTTGTATTTTGTGGTATGGAAAACAAAAGTATATAAAATTAGAAGGTACCCACTTTCTCTTTACAGCAACTAAAAAGAGAGAAATATTACATTGTTTTAATTTTGTAAGGTTTTTTAAATAATGCAATAAATTACCACTAGAAAAGGTGGTCCTGGGGCTTACCCCACAGCCTGCCAAATTGTAAATAGCCATGAGACCTTTTTGTTTGTTTGTTTTTGTTTTATTTTATTATGGGGGTAATTTGCTTCTTGGGGAAAAGGCAAAGCCAGCATCATGGGTCAAGGGATAAATTAGGAGTGTCAACTTGTTCTGGTGGTGCTATGATAAGTGACGGACAAAATTCATTATACCAGTGATGCTTCCTTACAATCCCTTAATCTTTGAAGCATTCCTTTCCTTAGGCTTTCAAAGTGGGAACTGGTGAGAAAACAGCATTCATATAGATGCAAAATTGCAGTGCTTTTTCAAATTGCTAGCAACTGAATTTCTGAACAGAGATCAGAGAAATAACTTATATATTTCCAAAGGTTTATTTTTAGATTGAACCAGATAAAGAACTATCAGTGACTGCATGAATACTGAATACATTTCTTCTTTAAAAAAAATCTTCTTTTTAGCTCTACATTGGAAACAGTAGACAATATAATGCGGTGATGAAACAGACTGAATGATTATGCACTTTGATGGGATAGAAATGAGGCCAAACAATAATGATCTATCTATTTAAAAGTTCATATATTATGATTTTCTGACAATACACTGTTTGGGAATTCCCGCTTTATAAAATGGGCTGTTGCTGTAATCCTCTTTTTTGACATTGTTCAAATGGTTTCAGATAGCTATGCTATACAGCTGAAATTAGCTCATTTTTGGACTTATTGTCAGCATAATAATAATTTCCAGATGTTTTTCCATTCTTAGATTCCATGCAAAAGCAATATTTTTTTCTTAAAGAGGATGTTAATTAAATGGAAGGGGAACAAATAATGCAACATTGCAGACCAGAAATCAGTTAAAAGACAATATAAAATAAAGTTTGAGAAGATAGAAGGAAAATTAAATAAGAGGAGAACTGGGAAACTGCTTGTTTGACAGGGACTTAATGAATCACTTTTTGAAAAGGTATATGAAGACACCATGAAAGCCTTTAACAACATGGAAGAACACGGACAGAATAATATAATCACCATTTTTAACTGCTGGAAGATGTGCCCTGAATCTGTCAGTAAAAGTTTAATTTATATTTCTGATAAATAGTACAGCAAAACAGTTAAACTTATTCTGTGGGTTTGCAACCGGTGGTCTCCCCCTGGACCCATGTAATAACACGCAGTCAGGGTTACTCGGGGTGGAAGAGCATGGGGTCGCGCCCACATACCTGGGGCATCCGGTTTGCCCATGTAAGGAATTGTCCAGAACTTATGCCCATATAAGGCAATGGTCAACAGGCA
>JAEANM010012788.1:0-14665 GCA_017656035.1 Myanophis thanlyinensis | reverse complement strand
CCTCCCCCCCCCCGCTCCTCTCTCTCCTCTCTCTCTCTCTCGGAAATAAATAAATGGGGGGGGGGGCATATTTAACAGTACTGGGCAGCCAGTTGGATGGGACACAGCCGATGGGGAAGCCTTTCCGACATTGGGGGCATTCGTGGCTTGCTCTGTTCTCCTGCATGGACGGAAGAGAAGTTTATTCTCCGTTAAATGTCAGCAAAATGAACAACCCACAGTTTGTGGTGGGGGTGGGGGTGTCTTCTCTTCAAAAAAAGGGGCTCGAGTTGCACAGCTTCATTGCGGGACACGGAGGCGAAGGCGCTCACTCTCTCGCGAGCATCTCTCCCTTTCTTGTCTAAAAAGAGCAGCAAGCTGCTAGTCCTCAAGACGGAACATATGGGCGGGAGGCTGGTAAACTGGATTTTTTTCCCCCCTTTTTTTCTTTTGCACCCTCTGTATCATTAAGGTGACCTGTCAGAATGAGGAAGTCATAAAAGAGGTTCTCCTCTCCCCCCCCCCCCCCCAGTCATGTCTCTGCATGAGTAATGTGCACAGCCGGCCGGGGAGTCATTCGGAGGGGCGCACCCTCGTTTGGCGGAGGGAGGCGTGGGGGTCTTTGAAGGATGCTTGTTAGAACAAACAACCCTTCTCATCTCTCCCAGCCAAACTGCCAGTGCGTTACGGAGCTGCGACTATTACTGGCTCCTCCTGGGACCCCTGAATTAAAGGAAATATTTTACAATGCCACGCTTCGTTATGTTTTATTAAAAGCGGCGTGTCAGCTTTCCTTCCCACATTCATCCTACAGGCCGTCTCCCCTCTCCTCTCTCTGTCCCCCTTTCCCCCCCCCCCCATCCCTGCCACAAGGGGGCTGTTGTTTTTTTTTTAAAGGGATGGCTGGTTGCCTGGGCTGGCGAGACCCCAGACTCAGCCATCTCTCAAACACCTTCTTTGTACTTTTTATTATTCAGCCACGGCAAGGAAATTAGAAAAACAGCAGCATCTGAGCATGTATTGTCTCAGTGGAGGAATAATTAGGTGTTGGGGAGGGGGTGGGGTGGGCTTCAGGTTGACGTACATCCTCTATTTTAGTGCTGTGATTCTCCAGGGTCTCCCCACCCACCCACCCACCCACCCACCCCAATTCGATCGAATGAGAGTCCTGCGTTTTGCTGATTGGTCCAACTTCATTTTATCCGCACAACAACCTTGCAAGGAGAGCTTAGACCATTCAGTTGAGCCTCTGGGACGAGCAAAATAGCTTCGAGAGATACTCCTCATCTTAACGACTGCAACCAGCACTGGCATTTTCCGTCGTAAGTTCAGCCGGAATCCAGTTTTGCAATCCTTTCTTTCTTTTTTTTTTTTTTTCATAAAACCCACGCTGTGAACACCGCCGTCGTAAGCGCGAAACCGTTCTTTGCTGCCAGAAATTGGGCGCAAACTAAAACCGCGGATCACAGCGGGTTATAAAATACGGGTCGGCTGTCAAGGGTCCGGATGGCATTCGTGGGCGCGCGACGGTCATAAGGGCGAGGACGGGTTGCGAATGCGAAGATTTTGCGGGCTTTTTTTTTTTTTTTTTCAAGCACAAGTGGTAACTTTCAGAGAGTTCTCTAAATTGAAGGATTGCTCCTGTTGTTAGGAGTGGAATCTCCCTACACAGAGGAAGTCTACCTTTGAATATAAGGGTCCAAGGGACAGATAGCAGATTTGGGAGACGGGTGTGTGTGTGTCTCGCGGGTGTGCGGTTGCAATTTTTCTTCTCCTTTTTTCCCCTCTCTCTTGACTCAGGACCCCGGCGTGCAAATATCGCTAGTTAGAGAAGAATCACCCTTGTCCTGATACAGCAATGAAATTAATGCAACACGGTGTAAATCACATTACGGCAAGAGAAGAAGAAGAAGAAGAACAAAATAATAATAAGATACTGTATTAGATTAAATTCTGCGGCTTCTCTTGAAAAGCCCTGGTTTTGCTGCGTTCTGCCGCGAGGGTACATGGGGAGGATGGGGAGTTTGCATATACCGGTAATTCCGATGAATATTTGATCAGACTGGAAACCGGTGTGTGTGTGTGTGTGTGTGTTAAAAAAGGAACAACCTGCCCCCCTTCCAGGCCTTTGTTTCTTTTTTTCCTCGCCAGCTTGTGGGAGGATTAAGGTAGCCGTTGTGGAAGTGAAGGTATACCAGCCTCTGGCCTGGCGCTGTAAGAGAGTGGTTTTAATCTTATTAGCCGGCCCGGCGTTCGGGAGGAACGATAGGCATATTAATTACAACTCCGTGGGTGCGGAAACCACTTCGGCATCACAAGAGTGAATTGTCGCTTCTAACGCCGCCGACCTAACAAAGGTTGCGGGATTGTTCGAGGGCTGGCGGCTACAGCGTGCGAAGGACGCTTGTAGGAATGGGGTCCGTCTAGTTCGCGGGGTGACGTGATAGCAGTGCTCCAATATCTGCCCCAAAGAAGAAGGGTGTGTGTGTGTCAAGCTATTCTCCAAAGCACCCGAAAATTGCGGTGGAAGAGCTTGTCTCCAGAAGTTGTGGTTTGCTCCGGCACTGGAGGTTTTTAACAAGAGATTGTCTGAAATGGAACAGGGTTTCCTGTCTGTCGGTTTTGGCCACCACATTGCAAAAACCATGTTGAGACTCTGGAAAAAAAAAAAGTGCAGAGGAGAACAACTAAGAAGATGAAGGGCCTGGAGACTAAAACGTACGAAGAACGGCTGCAAGGTTTGGATTTGGCCAGTCTAAGACAAAAGAAGGTCTCGGGGTGACATGATAGCAGCGTTCCAATATTTGAGGGTCTGCCCCAAAGAAGAAGGGGATCAGTTTATTCTCCAAAGCATCAGAGGGCAGGACAAGAAACTACGGATGGAAATTAACTAGAAAGAAGCAACTTGGAGTTAAGGAGAAACTTCAAAACAGTGAGGACAATTAACCAGTGGAACAGCTTGCCACCAGAAGTTGTAGGTGCTCCATCACTGGAGGTTTTTAAGAAGAGACTAATCAGCCCCCTGTCTGAAATGGTATAGAGGTTGGATTAGCTGACCTTCAAGGGCCCTTCCAACTCTGTTAAAGAGAGATGTTTTAAAGGAAAGATCTTTGGAATAGGGGAGGCAGACTTGCAATGGACTCTTTTGGCGCAACATATTCTCTTCGGATACTCTGGCCACCCATTGCGGTGGTAGAGCCATGCATAGGATTTCTCTCATCAAAAAGGGCTGCAATCCTAAAAGAGGCTTACTCTTTTAAGATTCCCTGGGAAGTGAGAAGTGGAGACTTCAAATCCATATATATTTTGCGGGGTTCAGGATGAAGGGGTGTTTGTGAGGTCCATTCGGGGTCCTACGTCACCACCTGCAATCCAAAAATACAGGGCAAGGGGTGGAATACAGCAATCCAGGCTGGTGGGCATTTCAGATGCATGCCAGAGATTTTGTGTGTGTGTGGGTAAGATGAGTGTCCAGTTCTGGGTTTTTTCACCCACTCTTCTTTCTTTTGTTCTGCAAAGCGCCAAGAAATTAATCCCGCACAATCATCTACAATTAATACTCTTTTCTTGAGCTGCACCGTTTTTCTCCTTTCTGCAAGTCCAATCGATGCATTTGGATAAACAGGGTGAAGCTTTCGCTGGCAAAGGTTCTCCAGGGGTCTCTCAGGTAGAAGCGTTTTGCTACCCCCCCCCCTCAAAAAAGACCCGTGAACCTTTTAGCAGTCTGCAAGGGGTGGGTGGGTGGGTGGGTGGAGATTTACGTAAAAAAAAAAAACCCTCTTTAACCTAGCCAAGCATTTATGTGCAAAGTCAGTGGATTGAGTAAAAGAGGAGGAACGTGTTTTGAAGGATGTGAAACGCCTAAAAAAAATTGGACAGAAGGTATTAAATTCAGAATAAACTAGGTGAATTGTAACTTGGAGAACTGACATCTTGCAAAGAGATATTCAGACAAGCCAGCTCTACCTGAGGAAGATTTACAGAGAACGACAAAATATTAATGTATTTTTCGGCATATAATACACACTGTGTATTATACCCCCCTCCCAAGAAGTGGGTGAAAATGTCTGTGTGTCTTATACAGTGAATGTTGTTGCTGAAGCCCTGCCTACCTGCCGGCCGTTTTTTGGCCACTGCACGCCCCGTTTTAGGGCCTTTTACGGGCCTTTTGGGGCCCATTTGGGAGCTTTTATGGCCCATTTTCAAGGCTCTTTTGGCCTGTTTTCAAGGCTTTTTCCAGCCTGTTTTCAGGGCTTTTCAGCCTGTTTTGGGGGCTTTTTTTTTTGGGAAATAAACAGGCTAAAACAGCCTCAAAAACAGACCAAAATAATCTCAAAATGGACCAAAAAAAGCCACAAAAACAGGCCAAAAAAAGAGGCCTCAAAAACAGACCAAAAATAAAGGCCCAAAAAACAGCCCCCCAAAAAAGGGCCTCAAAACAGGCCAAAAATAAAGGCCACAAAAACAGGCCAAAAAAAATCTCAAAATGGACCAAAAAAGCCTCAAAAACAGGCCAAAAAAAGGCCTCAGAAACAGGCCAAAAATAAAGGCCTCAAAAACAGGACAAAAAAAGCCTCAGAAACACCTCCCCCCAAAAGTTTCAGAAACAGGCTAAAAAAAGCCTCAAAAAAGCCCTGAAAACAGGCTTTAAAAAGCCTCAAAAAACAGGCCAATGAAGCCTCAAAAATGGACCCAAAAAAGGCCCGAAAATGGGGCATGCAGAAACTAAAAAAATTTTTTTTTTGTTTTCCTCTTCTAAATCTAGGTGTGTCTTATACTCAGGTGCGTCTTATATGCCGAAAAATATGGTATATAGAAGTGTGGATATGAGAGAGAGTTGAAATAAAGGTTTTAAATGAGACCCTTCTGGAGGTTTTTTGGTTTTTTTTGATCTCAGTTAATTCACTGTTTGAGGATTTTCTTTTGGGGAGTTGTCCGGTGTCTTCTTCTAGTTTGGTTTGGTTTTTAAAGAAAGAAGGAGGATCATCTCATTCCTGCCAAATTGATGCCAAGGCTAGACATGAAAGAGAAGATTATCAAGAGAGAGAGAGAGAGAAGGAAGGAAGGAAGGAAGGATCAATATTTCCAAATGAGATGGATCCTATAAAAACACTTGCAATAATTGGATTTCCTAAAAATGCTTCAGCTGGAGGAACCACCCGTCCGTTTCCTACATGGTCTTCTTTCACTCCTGGTCGATTTTATGTTCTGGAATAGGAGACAGACAGCAGAAGATGTGTCTGGAGATGCTTCTTTGGAAAGAAAAAGAAAAATAGCTTGGGAGGGTATGAAGAAGCGAAAAATGGGGGATGCTGAATAGAGTTGCAGAAATGTTCTCACCACCACCATTTCCCTGGCTGTATGATCTTGCAACGTAAGGATGGAGAACTTTCACCCTGGAGGCTGAACCCACAATCTCGTTGGTGTAGACCTCATAAATGTTGGGTGTCACATGTTGTGGGTCCACGGTCTAGCCAGTCAGCTGATAGACACGTCAGATGTTGATATGGTGAGGTGGACTGAGAAGATTGCCTTTGTGTTTCTGAAACACAACAAAAAGAGAAAACCTTTGGGAAAGTCCATGAAGAGCCATACGGACTTCCTTCACCCAAGAAAGGACAGGGATATGGGAAGGTGAAAACGAAGAAAGCAATTGAGTATCTTCCAGTTTTGAGTTCTCAACAGTAGAGCCCAGTATTCCAAACTCCAAGCTTTGGGAAATTCAAGGTAGTGGTCTGGCCCACCAGCAGAGCTGGTGGCAGACTAAGACAATGAGGAGTTTGGGGAGGACCATGGGCCAGTCCTGGAGTCGGGGAAAGGCTCTGATGGGTGCTCTGTGTTGGAGGCAGAGATGGGGCCAAGGCCGTCTGACAATTATCAGCTGCCTTCGAAGTCAGAGATCAGTGGGGAAGAAGAACAGCTGGAGCCTGTTCCCAATGTGTGCATGCAAAAAGCGGCCAGGAGAAGGGAACAGTTAAGGAACAAGGGCCGACTTGGGAGGAAAGGCACAGGTGGACAGTGAATGGCCCATGCCACAAGGAATAAAGAGGAGCGAAAGGGGAATGGGGTTTGCAGGAGACAATTAGTTCACTTAATATTAGTGTGAATATTTATTCGTGACTCTCAGAGACTCTGTGCCAAGTACTTTCTTGTACAGCGTTGCGTTTGGTGGCAGCTCTCCAAACCTGATAAGGTCTGTGGTTGTAAATTCACCCTTGAAAGACTGTTTGCTGGGACTTTGCTGGATGTGAATGAGAGGAATTCACATTAGCTTAATAAAAAGGAATTTTGACGGGACAAGGAGTCTGCTTCGTGATTTTGGGGAGCCTGGATGAGAACAGGTGGCACCCATATTTTGCCAATGAGAGTTGACCACTAGGATAGAAAGTTGGACTAGATTGTCCTTCATCTCCTTCTTCCTAATCTAGGACACTTGACTCTTAATCCAGCTCTCGGAAAACGTTCAGGATGTGTCCTTCTTCAAAGCTAGGAAGCTTTTCGTTCTTCTTCCCGGACCTTATTTTGCTGCATTTCCGTGGAAGACAGCCCGTCGTTGGCTCTCTCTGAAAAGTTTCGGATATTCTTGACATTTTCAAACTTGGCTCCATCGTGCCAAAATGTGCAAGCTAAGGAAACTGTAAGTGGTCTCCTGATGCTGTAGTGAACTTCTAAAACCCAGCGGGGTATTCAGAATGGACCAGGTCCTGCATCGTGCATTTTTGCAACGGATATTTTTTTATCTTTCCGCCGGGGGGAAAATTGTTCTCTTGTACAATTTGCTGTACGTGCGGTCTCAAGCTGTGGGTTCCGAGCTTCAGAAAGGAATTGCAAGAAAGTACATTTTGCAAGGATGGCCCCTCCTTTTGTCTTCTCCAGAAGTTTTGGAGGACAACTCGTCTCAAGCCAGTGGCTTGTCCGTCGGTAGATCAGGAGGTGGTTCCTTGCATGCGATCAACTGGCCCATCATGGAAGAATTTCAGCCCGTTGACTGATCGCTGGAGATAGAGCCAGAAGAGATGTCTATGCTAGGAATGAGATTTGAGTGGGGCTTTTTAACAATGAGTTCTTATGCATGTAGGAAGATCCGTAACGTAGTTGTAGCATGTGGAAGATCTAAGGTTTAGTCTTTGGTGTTTTGGAAAGAAAATAAGCTTCTGGATTCACGAGAAAGTGGGCCTTATGGGTATTCAGAAGTCATGACTCCTTGGTTTTCTCATGGATTCATTGCCACTTCAGCTGAAAGAAGCTCCTCCTCTTTGCCTTCATCATCTTCTTATCTTCAAACTCCTGCATCTTCTCCATCATCATCTCATTCTCCTGCATCTCTTTCTCTTCCTTCACCTTCTCTCTCTCCTTCAACTCCTTATTCCTCCCCTTCTCCAACTTCTCCATTTCTTCTCCTCCTTCTTACACTTTCATCCCCATTTTCTTCCTCTTCTCCATCTCCTTCATGTTCTCCTCCTCATCTTCCATCTCTTTCATCCCCTCCTTCCTCTTTTTCTCCATCTCTTTCATTTGCTCCTTCTTCCTCTTCAGCATCTCCGTCATCTCCTCTTCCTCTTCCAATTCCTGCTCCTCCTCCTCTTTCACCTGCTCTTTCTCCATCTCTGACATTTTCTCCTCTTCTTCCAACTCCTCCTCCTCTTTCATCTTTTTTCTCCATCTCCATCATCTTCTCCTCTTCCAACGCCTCCTTCTCTTTCATCTCCTCTTTCTCCATCATCTTCTCCTCTTCCAATTCTTTTCCATCTCCTTTTTCTCCATCTCCGTCATCTTCTCTTCTTCCAACTCCTCCTCCTCTTTCATCTCCTTTCTCCATCTCCATCATCATCTCCTCTTCTTCCAACTCCTCCTTCTCTTTCATCTCCTTCTCTTTCTCCATCTCCATCATCTTCTTCTCTTCCAACTCCTCCTTCTCTTTCATCTCCTTCTCTTTCTCCACCTCCATCTTCATCTTCTCTTCCAACTCCTCCTCCTCTTTCATCTCCTTTCTCCATCTCCATCATCATCTCCTCTTCTTCCAACTCCTCCTTCTCTTTCATCTCCTTCGCTTTCTCCATCTCCATCATCATCTCCTCTTCTTCCAACTCCTCCTTCTCTTTCATCTCCTTCTCTTTCTCCATCTCCATCATCTTCTTCTCTTCCAACTCCTCCTTCTCTTTGATCTCCTTCTCTTTCTCCACCTCCATCATCTCCTCCTCCTCCTCCTTCTCTTTCATCTCCAACTCCTCCTTCTTCTCCTCCTCTTCCTCCTTTAAGGAGGAAAAGACCCCCCCCCCCGCCCCGTAGATCTACAAAGGAAAATGTCCCGGGTGAAAGGTCCCTTCTGTCAAATCGTCACTCCCCTCTATGTCTCACAACGCAGGTGACTCTGTTTCTCTTCCCGTGTGTTGAAGCCGCCTGCACCTTCCCCGCCCAGAGCACGGCATCTTTAATTTCTGCCGATTGTAGAACCGGGGTGTTTATATAATTATCCGGAATGAACTGCATGTGTTCAAGGAAAGGAAGGGGGTACCGAGATGAACAGCCTGGGCGTAGGTTAGTAATCAGAGAGCAGTGAGCAATTTAAAGCTCTTGATTAAATCTACCAGGGGGGGTGCGCTTGTGGGCACGTGTGTGTCTGTGACTTAGTTTCGGTAGCAGAGATGCAGGTTGGTAGCTAAGACAGGCTCCTTTTGCTTGAAACGATCTTGGAAGGAGATACTTTGTACAAGTAGTCCTTGACTTTTGACCATAATGGTCATAAGGTGGATCATCTGCACGACTGACCTGATTCTATGATCTTTTTTTTTTTTTGCAGAGGTTGTTAGCAATAGCCCTTAGACTTATATACCGCTTCACAGTGCTTCACACAGCCCTCTCTAAGCAGTTTACAGAGTTAGCCTATTGCCCCCAACCATCTGGGTCCTCATTTTACCGACCTCGGAAGGACGGAAGGCTGAATCCAACCTTGAGCCGGTTCAGCATCGAACTCTGGAAGTGGCCCGAGTTGGCCTGCAATACTTAACCACATTCTAACCACTGCGCCACCACGTCTCATATCAAAATCAGACATAAATGCTAAGCGGCTGCTCATAAGCCAAGGACTCCCGGCAGACTCCTTGTATTCACAGCTCACCCGCAGGACCCAGGGAGATCTGGGAGGCTACGTTTCCCACAATCCCCTGCACTGACGATGCGGAGGGATTGTGACCCTTCAAATGTGGGATGCCAACTTTGAAGCTGCGTGGGTACGTGCCCATTCCTGAGCAGGGTGGCCAGCCTTGGCTCGTTTTAGAGACAAGCACGGTCTCATTTGCATATATGTAAATAGGAGGTTGCTATGTAGAAGAGGGCAGTTCTATCTTTGCTGGCACATTTTACATTGGAGCTGGCAGCCGATACCCAGGTGGGAAGGGCGGGCGAGCAGGATGCCGCCCACCTCCCGTTATGGATTCGGTCAACCTGGCATCTCGGATTAACAATCTTTTCATGAACCGGAAACCACAAGAATTGGTGGCTGCCCTGTTTGGCCACTTGCATGGCATGGTCAGCCTAGCCACGATGCCTAATCTGTGCCCCAGGGGGCACAGGGCAAAACCCACCTTCTGTTACCTTTGCCTTTAGGGGGGTCAGAAAAGCCGGGTATACTTCAATGGTGCTGGAGGTTCTGCTTTATAATTCACAATTCATTCCTTGTCTAATCTTGTGCTACGTTTTTATGGTATACTTCCCCTGTCCCTGGAGGCTCTGCTTCTGCCTTTGAGAGCCTTCTGTTTTGTGGATGGTTTAATATTTCCCACACTCATGTGGTTATATATACTTCCTTGGTATATTCTGTGTCTGGTATACTGCCCCTGTTTGTGGAGGTTTCAAATCAAATCAGGTCAAATTTTATTCATCACATGCAGAGTCGTACATGGTACGGATTTAATTTAATGTTTTTAGATTTAATGTTTTTAGATTGGTTTTAGAATTTGTAATACTTTGTTTTTATCCGCTGTGAACCGCCCTGAGTCCTTGTGGAGATGGGGCGGTATATAAATATGATTAATAAATAATAATAATAATAAATTAATGTGTATCGCTTTCGAGCCCTCACTCGTTCATTGTCTAAATCTTCTGGTATACTCCCCCTATCCACGGAGGTTCTGCTTTCTGACCCTGATTCATTTGGGAGCTTCCGTTCCCGTGAAATTGTCTAAAATTTATCCAGGGAGACGCAGGCTGCACCTCGTGACATTTTTAGCGCGCAAAACCCAACAGCCGAAAAGCAAACAGACCTCTCTTTCTTGTCTCTTTCTTGTTTTTTTTTTTAATTTTTAATGTCCCTGTTGCTATTTTCTTGCACCCCCTGAGAGAGAACCCATCTGAAGGAAGGGGGGGGGGGGGAAAGGCTGGGAAAGGAGGAATTATAAATAAAAGTTGGGTCTAAGTGCCGTGAATGCTGCTAAAACATTATCCGTGTCTCTGGCGGTGGCAAGAGATAAATATTAAATCTATAATTTATGGAGATGGCTTCCCGGGTTGGAGAGAGGGAGGCCGATCCCCGGCTAATAAGAAGCCGTAGATCACGAGGGCCTGGTTCTCCGTTGCTCCATTGCCGTTGTTTGTCCAGGCCTCGCCTCCCTGAGGTTGTGCGTACATTCACACAACCCTGAGGTTGTCGAGAAAGACTCCCTGTTCTGTGTTTGCACATCACTTTAACCTTGAGGGCCTTTAAAACGGTGAGTCTTCAACTCACGGCCACATTAAACAGTGCTGAAGAAAGTAACTTAGAACCTTTCCTCCGAGTTACGACCGTCACGCCACTCCTAGAGTTCGCTCAGTTGAGGTGCTCGGCAACCAGCTCGCCTTTATGACGCTTGCAGTGTCCCGTGGTCACAAGATTGCACGATTTGTGACCTTCCCAACTGGGTTCTAGCAAGCAAAACCAGTGGGGGGGGCCCCTAGATTCGTTTTAGGACCACATGATTCACTTAACGGCCATGGTAAGAATGGTCCTTAAAAACGGGCATAAAATCAATACATACTTGTATTGTGGGAAATGCTGCTTCCGATTCTGTTTAAAGATTTGTAGATTTCTTGCTGCTTTGAGTGAGTCGTCAGCCACCCTTCCTCTTAGGATGGGAACCAATCCAGCCATCTCCTGAGGCCCTTTTAAAAAAGCAATGGTTCCCCCAGGGAGATACAACAACCTCACCGGTTGGACTGCTGCCTTCAATAACTTTGCAAAGGGAGCGCACGTGTGTGTCTGTCTGTCTGAGTGTGCAGGAATGAGCCACGTTTTTGCGCATGGGGCTTGAAACATCTTTGTGTACACGTTCACACAACCCTTGTGGACAATTTTGACAAATTTGCGGAGAAAAAAAACAACCCAGATTGGGAATCAGTCCCTGGAATAGAGCAACAGTTCTCTTCTTTATAAAAAAAAAAAAAAAAACTAGCTGAATTTTTAACACCCTTTATTCATCCCTTTTCCATCCCTAATCATCTCAACACCCAGTGGCAGGGAGTTCCAAGGACCGACACCACGCATTTCCACCCCGTTGGGGAAATTTAGGGGCTCCCCTTCTGCGTGGTTTTGGCACCGCAGTATCCCACCCCTCCCACCCACCCACCCATACGACGTCAGCCTCGCTTCCCGCTCTTGGGCCTCTGAACCAACCGGCCTCTTGTCGCGCCACTCCAGTACCCATAAATCACATCCTGATTATGACAGCAAATAGTGACCAATAAAAAGGCTGTAAGCACCTGCTTTTTATCTGGCCTATTACGTCCAGCAGCCGCTAATGAAAAACAGATCTGCTGCAGATACAATCATCCATTACATTTACGTGGCCGGTGCCAGGCCAGAGACACGGGCGCCTCTCTTAATGTCTTTATTTCTCTCCCTCGATCTTCAAAGGCCGCCACCGCGTTCCGGCTCACCGGAGCGCAATATCAAAAATTAGTCTCTCTCAGCCACTTGTTCTAGCAGAGGCTTCGCGGGTTTGCTCGGCTGCGGGGAAACGCCGTTCCATAAATCACCGCCTTTAAAGACCCTCGCATACAGAAAATAAACACGCCAAGGAGGGCAAACGTTTCTCTACGGACAACCTAGTTTTCCTACACACGGAGGTTATGTCCTTCCGACATGCAAGAAGCCTTCTGCTAGGGAAAAGTCTCATATTTCCCATAAGAAATACTGCATTTTTCGGCGTATAAGACACACTCCCTCCTTCCCACAAATGTGGGTGAAAATGTCTGTGCGTCTTATACGGAGAATGTTGCTAAAGTCCCGCCCACCCACCGACTGATTTTTTTGCCCCATTTTCAAGCCATTTTCAGGCCTTTTTTCAACACTTTTTTGAGGCTTTTCTGACCTTTTTGGGGAGCTTTTTTTGGCCATTTTGGAGGCTTTTTTTTTTTCAGAAGAAATGAGCCCCCAAAGCCTTGAAAATGGGCTGAAAAAAGCCCCCAAGTGGGCCCTAAAAGCCTCAAAAACGGGACCCAAAAGCCTAGATAATGGGCCCAAAACGCCCTGAAAACAGACCCAAAAAATCCTCAAAAACAGGCTTAAAAATCCTCAAAAACGGGCCAAAAAAAAAGGTACGAAAATGGGACACGCGGAGGCCCAAAACTTTTTGTTGTTGTTTTCTTCTTCTAAATCTAGGTGCGTCTTATACACAGGTGCGTCTTATGTGCCGAAAAATATGGCAATTAAAACCAAGCTAGAATATTCTTTCTGCGCTACGGGAACCGATTTGGAGTTCTTGCAAAATATCTTGGTGGAGTTTCTCAAGTTCATCCAGGTCATCTCAAATTTCTCAAGTTCATCCAGATGGTAGAAACGAAGAAGCTTCTTGGAAGAGAAGGAAAAACCTCTTCGGGAAAAAACCAAGGAAGTCCACGTGCCTCTTGAAAAAAAATCACCTTTGAGTGGTGTTTTTTTTTTTTTTTTGCAAAGTGTCTATTCAGAGGGACGGCGAGAAACGTTGCCCTCTCTTTGAATTGGCTTGCCGCAAATTAAATACAGAGTCAGCCCAAATGTCTTTATAAGGATGCTTTTATGAATCCAAATTGGGGGAGAAATCTCTGCCTTATTTGCAATTTTTAAAATGGTTGGGTTTGTTTGTTTGTTTTCTTCTTCCTTGCCAAAGAATTTGGGTACCTCCATCTCTTTTTATTTCCTTGGCAAAACGTCCCTAAAATACAATTAAAATAGAAGCAGGTAGCTGTTTTCTGAACATTCTTACAGCTCAGGATGGTAAGAGACATATAATTAAATGTTGTTACTTTTAATGCACAGCACCGTGAAGGCAGATGAATTTTAATTACCGGTTATTAATTGTTTGGTGGGCTTCATGGCTTCCTTGCATCGTATTAGTTCAGCGTGCCACTTGCTAAACACAGCCTTCGGTTTTTTTCTTCTTGATAATAATGGTAGATTTTTTGACTTCTCCTAGAAATGGTGGGAACGCAGAGTTAGCAACTGAAAGGACACACTGCAGTCCTTTTTGAGTTGACCAGGGCTGGGGAAAGTCCACTCTGAACGTGATGACCAAAGACCAAAGAACTGAGCAAAACATTTTGCATTTTCTCGTTTTTTTTTCATTGTTTAGCTTAGCCCAATCTCTTCTGGGAAGTAGATTGATCTGTGAAGGGATTGTCCTACACTTTCTGGATTGGTGGCCCAGCGTGGAGAAGAAAGGAAGAGAAGATGGGATGGTTTTGTGAGGGGCAGACCCCTGTGCGTGCACAACTTCACTTATGTGAGCGGTGAAGGTGTGCATCTGCTACTCGCACAAGTGGGTCTGTGAGTGCCAGTGCTCACTGCCCGCACGAATTGGGCTGTGCACGCACCACTCCTGCAACCCAATTGCTAGTAGGCCATGGCCCACAGATGGGGACCTCTGTCCTAGACAGTCAAAGATCACACAACGACTGAGATTGTCCCAAAATTGTGTGTTGAACTAGGTGTGTGTGCCCGATAGTAAAATCAAGGTCCCTTGTCTCTCATTCATCAGGGCAAGGAGGTATAGATGCGTGAGCCTAGAAGTTTCTCCAACAGATATCTAAAAAAACCTGGATTTGTGGTGGCCTCTCTTTCTCCTTTTCCTGGTTAACCAAGAACCCCCACCCCCAACTTTCTACTTTAATTGTAAAGGGCCCCTAGGATTACCTACCTATGGCTTCTCAGAAGTCTGCAGTGACCTAGAAAACAACTTAGATGTGGCTGATCAAGAGTGGTGTGATTATTCTGTAGAGCAACTGTGGTGTGTCAACACTTGTTTTATTGACGGGCTGTTTCACTCTTAGGTCAATACAATGCATTAGGCGCTGTGTCGTCTCCGTGGTTGTTGTTGATGTTAGGTCTTTCCATCTTGATTCCATGTGGTTTGAACTTCGTTAACGGTTTGTTTCATCCTTGCTTAGACGAAATGGACCTTCTGTCTTCTGACCCCCTTCAGTTTCTTGGTTTTCTTCCAGGGATTTCTCTGCTCTGTCCTACTCTTGTGTCAGTCTACACAACAAGCAAGCAAGCAAGCATATTCTATATGTAACCTCTGCATGAGCTGCTCCTATGCATTTTTAGGAGCACATAATAGTTGCATTTTCTTAATAGGTATGTCTTATGATTCTTGATGAATGTACCTTTTCTTTTTATGTACTGAGAGCATATGCACCAAAGACAAATTCCTTGTGTGTCCAATCACACTTGGCC
>JAEANM010012787.1:0-14665 GCA_017656035.1 Myanophis thanlyinensis | reverse complement strand
TTTGACAACTTATATACACTTCGAATGGCGCGCCTTGGCCAATCAGAGAGCAGGGTTTTCCCGCTCTCTGAAAAGCCAGCAGCCAGACTTACTGTCTCCTGTCACTCCTTATAAGGGAATAGAACAACCTCTTTCATACATCTCTTTTCCCTTTGCCTGTGTCCAGTCTTTTAAGGCGGAGCTTGCAACCCCTGACACCATAGCCATTGCAATTTGGGCCCCTGCCCCTCTTATATGCATGAGTATGGCTACTGACAGCAGTTACTGCCTATCACAAATTGGCCTTATCCTGTGGCACTCTTCTGTGGAATTGCTGCCAGGATAAGTCCAAAGTAGATGCAAATGAGAGCTGATAGCTACAGCCAGTAAGAAACCAAAATACTAACAAGACCTGGCAGAGGAATCAGATATGGAGGTGGATTTGGTGAGCTTTGTTGTGCTATGCACTGGCTGTAGAGTTGCTGTTTCTGATTCAATGCGGAAGTGAATTCTAATACTGGTAGCTTTTGATTTATGACTGGTTGATTAGTGAGCATTCAAAATTACAACAGAACACCCCAAAAGTATTTATGACCTGGCTCTGATGACCCCCACTCCCACCAGTCACATTCTGGGTGATGGGCAGCTGACTCACATTTACAGCTGCTTGCAACATCCCTTGGTTACAGCAATCTACATTTTGCTGAAAACCAGCATTCATTTCTGGTTTTCTGAAAAAAATGCTCCATAGCAAACAATGGGTTTGCTTGATGACTGTGGCATTCATTTAAATACATATTAATCATTTAATGAACATGGTTGATTCACTTAACCACTGTTGCAAAAAAATAATAATTGTAAAATTCAGTGAAATACACCACCTCCAGACCTCTACCTTAACTTTTCTCTTAACCTGCGGTAGGTTCTGTGTCTCTCTAACTATTGAATAATCAGTATGTATTTTTTTTCTTTCTCCTCCTCCTGCCTCAAACATTCTCATAGGGAGGACTTGATGTGGAAATCAAAATGGTGGAAGATGATGGCAGGACCTATTTTTACCAAATGTGGTATGACCAAGAGTATGCTAGGTTTGAGACTCCATCAAAGATCCAGCCCACAGAAGACAACAAACACAAGTTAGTGCACATGATTAAGTGGCATGGGAGCCTAAAGATAAAGTTAGAAAATCAGTTAATGTGCAGATTTCTACCTGATCCTAAATCTATTTGAGACAGTCTCTGTATTAGGCTCAACTCAAGAGTTGCAAGATCTATTAATCAGATTACACTCAACTTTCTCCCAAAGATAGCAGGAATGAAGAAATGAGCATTTATATTTTTGGAAATATACACATGATTCCATTCTTAAGCTCCTTGTGAAACAGAAAACAGGAAAAAAAGTAAAACACAGGCAGTTTTGTATGAAATTATTTGAAGTATTAGAAAGCAAAAAGAGCAATTGGTAGCATTATCAAGAGGTGAAAAGATATAATCTTAAAATGCTCATGTAATGCATGATATCAGTTGTTGGTGCTTCAGATGCTCTAAATTGATTGCACGGACTCAAATACAGGGGGAGGGAAGAGGGCTGGGAGGTAGTGAGGTGAATTGATGATATCACATGTTTTTCCACTTTCCCCAATCGAAAACAGACCTCTGCTTCTTCTCTCCCAGGTTTTGCATGAGTTGCGCCCATTTGGATGAGGCAAGGCAGAAGGAGATCCCCAAAGTCTTTGAGTCTCAGGAGGAATCAGAAGGAAAAATGTTCTATAGCATGGCAACAAAAAATGGGGTGCAGTACCGATTGGGAGACGGAGTTTTCCTTCTACCAGATGCCTTCCAATTCAGGTTGGTTTGTAAATTGATTTCAGTTGGAACAAGAGGGGGGGCTTCTCTTAGGCAGGGCTGGGACATCAACTCAACAATAGGATCAGTGATGCCCAAAGAGGCAAACACATTTTAAAATAGTGTATCATTTGGGGATTCATAGTTCAAATTTTATGTCATAAGGAGAGTTAAATTTATTTCATGAGGAGAATTAAACTGATATATTCACTTAAGGATCCACTGTTGTAGCAGGATATATTTATCAGAAAAGTGTTAGAGAATTTTCAGGTAAGTGGGATGGATAAAAGTTCAGTCATTGAATAGCAAACTGGGGATGAGGTTGGGAAGATTTTAACTTAGTAGCAGTTCTATATTTAAAATAGTTCAAGAATGCAATTAGTTTGGTTAAAGAAGGAGATGATAGAAGAATTGATTTATCAATCAACTGTCTTGGAAATCACTTGTCTGCCTCCAAATATATGCATAAATCATTTGATTAATTATTTATGGCCTGAAAGGAAATAGGAAGCACCTCCAGTTCACAGAATCTTTTCCTTTGTCATTTTTCCTTCTCACTAGCCTAAGGCTGACCAGCCCAACCAAACGTCAAAAGAAGGAAGCAGTGAATGAGGAGCTTTATCCTGAACATTACCGAAAATATTCTGAGTATATCAAAGGGAGCAACCAAGATGCACCTGAACCATACCGCATAGGCCGAATCAAGGCAATCTACTGCAACATCCGCAGCAGTGGCAGGCCCAACGAAGCTGAAATTAAACTGCAAGTGTACAAACTTTACAGGTAAGTGGCCATTAGAATCTTGCTGGCACCAGAGTAGAAAATAATTTCCGGTTGACCTCCTTGAAAAGTACCAGAAAACAGAATGATAAACTTAAATTGATTCGTGATCGATGCAGAACTAGGTTTCGATGTGCATATCACTAGATGGAACTATGTCTCAGAAACTCAGGATAAAGACTTAGCAGCCTGGGTTGTACCTGTGGAACTGAACTCTGTTGAATAAATAAAATGGGTCACATAGCAGCAGACAAATTTTGCTGCTACAATGGTTTGATGACCAAGTCAAGACTAAAAACAGAATAAGTTATCTTGGGATTTTTCTAAATGTGTTTTAATTTGTTAAGTTCTGTGAGACTTGGGGGGGCGTGGGGAGTTCACACAAACAGGGCCAGGTGTATCTATAGGAATCTTTCTAAACTATGGTGGAACTAGCAGGGCTTATCACCTTACATTCAGAAACCCGCTCCCTGCGGAAGAGGGATATTTGTGCTCATGACATTCCTTTGCTTCATATTCTGAGAATTTGGGTATTGCTTTATTTTAACTAACAACTTCTGTGGTTTCAAATACTTAGGCAATACACTAGCTAGAATCTAAACAAATGTAAAAATAGGGTATCTTACAAAAGAAAAATATTACCAAGCATTTTTTTCCTCTTTCTCAGTCTGTCTCATTTCAGGAATTTGAACTGGACTGGGAGAGAGCTTAGCTCCACCTACCCAAGTCATCCTTTGATTCTAAGCAAAGGGTAGACTTATAAAATGGGCGTGCAACCTTAGGACCAAGGTCTTTGGGCAAATTCTCTCTCTTTTTTTTTTTTGAAACCTCCAGAGCAGTTACCAAAAAAACGAGGTTGTAGTTTCCTGCCAGTTGGGTTAATGCATAGATATGTCCTAGAGCCTATTTTTTAGGGATTGCCTGAAAATTGACTTAATATAATATTTTGAAACAACCACATGAAACTAATTAACAATGCCTTAAAATCCTGTCTTCATTACTTTGCATCATTTGCACCCTTAATTGGTGTAACTGTTTGGGACCCACAAAGTCTTGGTCTCATTGTTATATATAAATAGGAGGGAAATAATCTGAAATGCAATGTATTCTTCAGTGATTATATTTTCTTTAGGAGGATTTAAGGGTCCCTGAACTCTGCCTCCATCACCATAGTTTAACTGAGAAAAACTCGTTCCTTTCCCATTGTTTAGTTGTTCCTGGGTTTGATGCCTTATCTCCCTCAACGCAAGCATCTCTGTTGTCTTTCTAGGCCAGAAAACACACACAAATCAGTCAAAGCCAGCTACCATGCAGACATCAACTTACTCTATTGGAGTGATGAAGAAGCAACGGTGGAGTTTAAAGACGTGCAGGGCCGCTGCACAGTGGTGTATGGGGAGGACTTGACAGGAAACATCCAAGATTATTCTGCCAGCGGCTCTGATCGTTTCTACTTTTTAGAGGTGGCTTTTTCCACTATGTCATTGGCCCTGTGCTATTTTTCACCAATATATTCTCCAACACACTGGAGGTTTTTAAGAAGAGATTGGACAACCATTTATCTGAAATGGTTGAGCAGGGAGTTGGACTAGAAGACCTCCAAGGTCCCTTCCAATTCTGTTATTCGCAAGTGGGTGTTGTATCAGCAAGTGCTGCTATAGATGCGGCTGGCTGAAAACATATTTGAACTTTCAGATTTCCTCCTTCCGCTTTGGAAGAGAGGCATTAACAAAAGCCCAGTTGCCCTCTCACAATAGAAAGTCACTCCACCCTACAGCTCATTCTATAAATGCTGCCTAAACTTCCCATCAGTATTTTCTGAAATCTAAGAAATTAACAGAATTGCATGTGTCCTTGGTCTGAATTGAGGTTTGTTTGTTTTTTTCCTTTTAATTTTCAGGCATATAATGCAAAAACAAAAAGCTTTGAAGACCCACCTTATCATGCCCGTAGTTCTGGAAATAAAGGGAAGGGGAAAGGGAAAGGGAAAGGTAAGTGATTAGTTGCTAAATGATTTAAATCTTTGGTGTATTACCCAAGGCAGCAATATCTTTCCTGTGGAGAAAAATAAGATGCTGAACCAGGTCAGTGCAAATCCTGCAGAACAAAGAACTTGGGCTGTTGCTGATAGAATCTACTCAGCAATAGCATTGACTTGTTTCCAATTAAGCTATCATAGACTTAGATAGCTAATATCCTATTCTTGTTTACCATTAAGCTTTCATAGACTAGATATTTAATGTTTTTAAGTAGCACTGAAAGAGATTTAAAAAAATATAATCCTGGTATGCTTACTTTGGAAACAAGGCAGCAATTCTTAATGCAAAAGGCACATGTAGACATACTTTTTCCTCTTCACGCAGGTAAGAGCAAAGGGAAATCTTCAGGAGCATCTGAATACAGCGAGTCTGAGACTGCTGCGATGAAGCCCCCCAAACTTCGAAGTCTGGATGTCTTCTCTGGTTGTGGAGGCTTGTCAGAAGGGTTCCACCAAGCAGGCAAGGCAGTTTGGAAAGATGGTTGATGCATGGGAAAGGGGCGTGAGCGTACGACCTTTACAGTCAAAAAAGTAGAGTCAGTAAGGGTTTCCAGTCCTGGTTTATGGGATGGAAAGGACTTTTTGTGTACTTTTGAGGCTTGGAAGCAAACTATCTAATATGAATTCTTGTTCTGTTTTCATCATCATGTTGTCTTCAGGAGTCTCAGACACTCTGTGGGCCATTGAGATGTGGGAACCAGCTGCGCAGGCCTTCCGTCTGAACAACCCAAGCACCACAGTGTTCACTGAAGATTGCAATGTCCTGCTTAAGCTTGTAATGTCGGGTGAGAAGACTAACTCCCTGGGCCAGAAGCTGCCACAGAAGGGAGATGTGGAGATGCTATGTGGTGGCCCCCCTTGCCAAGGCTTCAGTGGGATGAACCGCTTCAATTCTCGCACCTACTCTAAGTTCAAGAACTCTCTGGTTGTTTCCTTCCTCAGGTGACTGAAGCTGCATTTTCTCGACTCTCCTTAAGCCAATCCTTATCCTATTGCATGTCCCACCTCCCAGTCTGTTGCCTTCCAGCTATGTTGGGACCACAATTCATGGGGATAAGGTTGGGCAAAGCTACTATAAGCTGGTCTCTAAATCAGAGCTACAGTTTAACAGAACAGTAGAAACATAGACTGTGACGGTAGATGCTGGATCTGCATGTATTATGATGGCAAATATGATGTGTAATGTGCTCTCCAGAAATTTTGTATCCTGTGGGAAACAATGGGTTGAGATACTGGGAAACAGATATTGTCCTATAGATCTAGAGGACATCAACATGGGAAAAGACTACTTGAGAGAATGTATGAGATCAGATCTATATTGGCGTTCTCTGGGGATAGTGGAAGGCTTGTTGGGCTATGGACTTTGTCTTTTGCCACAAGTTCTTGAGCAAGGACTGCGTGTCTTACTGTTGGGATCAAGAGAGAGAGCGTAGCTGACCTTCAGTGCCCTTATTTTCTGCAGTTACTGCGACTACTACAGGCCAAGATTCTTCCTCCTTGAGAATGTCAGGAACTTTGTTTCATTCAAGCGTTCTATGGTGCTAAAGCTCACCCTGCGGTGCCTTGTCCGGATGGGTTACCAGTGCACTTTTGGAGTGCTGCAGGTATGATAGTCAGACTTCTTATTTTTTAAACTGAGGCTGGGTTTGCACTGAACCATATTTGTGTGCTTTGCAGATTCACCTGAAGGCAAAGATTCCACTGGATTTGGAGCTAAAGAGTCACTCCCTGTGTTTTCTCTATAATATTCATTAGATTCATGGGTAGATCAACTTTCATGTATCTGTATCTGGGCAGTGCCAAGTTGAGAAAACTGATCTAGGAAATTTCTGGTGGTGGTCATGATTTCTCAAGTCAACCTTGACTCCCGATGATTGCAGGTCCAAGCAGTTTTCTTGGCAAAAATGTGGAAGTGTTTGGCAGGACCTTCCTCCAAGATGTTTTTCAATTTTCCAATCTAAAATTGTGAGGGAATGCCGGCCACCTAGTTGGCTTTTATGTCAACTAAGATATAAAACTAGAACTCCCCCTGCTTTTAATCTAGTATTTTCAACCGCTATATAGACTGGCTCTCAAGCACTTTCTTAGAGGTTGGTTACAGACTGTGTGCTCAGGTATGAGAAGCTGCAAAAGATAAGCTGAAAAAGGTTAATTTCCATTGCCTGTTTATGTCTCCCCGGGACATCTGGCTGTTCTCTGTTTACAGTATTTGGTCTATTCTGTTCTTTGTCTGAAACATCTTTACCCAAGTAGCATATCTAGCATGTATATCACAATCTTTTTGATGCCAGATGAAGATCTTTCTGTTTTCCCAGAATAGACTGGAACTGGAATTTTAATGTCAGTGTTTTCCTTTTTTACTAGTATTTTATGGACTTAGGAATAGAGGTTACTCATACTAATTTAGTAAAAAATTGTTAGAAAAGGTTGGTTGGTTAAGAAAAATATATCCTCTTCCTCAAATAGCTTGTTTTCTCCTCCTTTATCTAGGCTGGGCAGTATGGAGTGGCTCAGACACGCAGAAGAGCAATTGTATTGGCTGCAGCTCCTGGAGAGAAACTTCCCTTGTTTCCTGAACCCCTGCATGTTTTTGCTCCCCGAGCCTGCCAGCTTAGCGTGGTGGTGGATGATAAGAAGTTTGTTAGCAATATAACAAGGTAATTGCCAACTCCCAGATTTAGCTAGTGTTGCTTTCATTGTGGGTTGCGGAATGGGGCCAACAATCTTACAAGAAAAGGAAGTGCATGGCTATGGTCTATTTTTCATACAAATGAAAGATAATCCTGAATAGTGGGGAGTCCCAACCTATCTGGAAAGCTGTTGTGATGTTGTGAAATTTCATCATAATTTAGAAAAAGTAGAGAGAGTCCAGTAGCAACCAGCCTTTAACTTATGTTCTTTCAATGTACTCTAGGACTTACTCGGGCCCATTCCGAACCATCACGGTCCGGGACACTATGTCTGACCTTCCTGAAATCAGGAATGGAGCGTCAGCACTTGAAATCTCCTATAATGGAGAGCCACAATCCTGGTTCCAGAGGCAGATTCGGGGTTCCCAGTATCAGCCCATCCTCAGAGATCATATCTGCAAGGTAACTACTCTTACAGTGTTTATCTGGTTTGCTGGGGCAAGCCACGAGACATCTTTAATGTAGTGTACTGAAGGCAGAATGTCTTAAAATCAAGGACAGTTTGAAGCAACAGTCGTTTGCATACAGGAAGCCCAAGGAATAAAGTTCCAACCTTTAGCTATAGAGAAGTAGTTCTGCTCCAGAACTTGGAAAATTACATAGAGTGAGGTGCCAAAAGCAATGATTGTCTGTGCAAAACTTAGGAAAATTGTATTATTGAATAATCCCATATTGGTTTGTAACTCATCACCTGCTGGGCAGCAGAAAGATCACCTTCACCCTAACCTGCAAGAAAAATTGTAGGAAAACTTTCAGACTTTTATCACATAAATGGGAACAAAATAATCATTGGGCAGTTTCTCCCCCCCCCCCCAAACTACCAGTTATCTTGTATTGTCCCTCCCTTTTCCCCTCTCCTTAGAAATTTAATCACATTTGTGCCCTTCTGGGAAATACATCAGAGTAGTGCATTTACTATATAGTCAGACATAGACAATCTGTACTTAACAGAGGTAGGAAGGGGGCATCCCAAGTGCTAAAGATAACTCTGTGCTTTGTCTTACTAGGATATGAGTGCATTGGTAGCTGCAAGGATGAGGCACATCCCACTGGCCCCAGGTTCTGATTGGCGTGATCTGCCCAACATTGAAGTGCGCCTTTCTGATGGCATAACCACCCGCAAGCTACGCTATACACACCATGAGAAGAAAAATGGGCGGAGCAGCACAGGCTCTCTGCGGGGGGTCTGCTCCTGTGCTGAAGGTACAACATCTGGCTTTTCTGGTTAGAAAGGATGGTTTGAAAGGTCATCCAAAGAATACTGCCATTAGTTCTTCAAAATAGAATAATGCTTTAAGCCACTCTTAAAAGAATCCAGATGGTCAGAATCTCACTGGATCTCTATGTTCTCCAATGCAACTTTGTGAAATGTAGATCTCTGGATTCTGCCGACCCTTTTCTAGTGAACACAAATTTAGAAGTTGGAACTCAGCAGGACATCCAGTCCAACAATCTGCTTTAAAAGAGGCTATTAATCCTAGCATACTTTTTGTTACTAAGAAGCATTGCATAGCCAAAGTACAGTGCCACTCAGTGAGAACAGAGAAGGGGGATCCTTACTTCCCAAATAATTATCCTTTCAAGTTTTTGCTACATTCCAGTTTGCTTCTATTTTGTACCTGATCTAGCAAGTCTGGGGAAGTTTCTTGAAACAATGGGAATCAGCTGGTGTTTGATTTAGATTTAACTGGAATTTCGTTAGATTTAACTGGAATTTCGTTAGATTTAACTGGGATGCAACTGCAGCCCCCCTCTGCTCTTTCCCTCAGCTTGGGTGTGGGAAGAGTTCCCAGGGCTTGTAGTCCTACTCCTGCTTCTGATGGAGCAAAGCAGACCAAAATGTCAAAGGAAATCCCCTGCCATACTTTGAGTGAAAAGTAAGCTGAATCCTATTCCATCTTCTCCAGGCAAGGCATGTGACCCTGCAGACAGGCAGTTCAACACCTTGATCCCTTGGTGTCTGCCTCACACGGGGAACCGGCACAACCATTGGGCAGGCTTGTATGGAAGGCTAGAGTGGGACGGATTCTTCAGCACGACGGTCACCAACCCTGAGCCCATGGGGAAACAGGTAAGTGAAGGGAAAGGGCCTGGACAGAACCTAGTGGCTCATCATCATACTGATAGTCCAGTGTATTCCTTATCCTCCTATTCTCTTTGCATGTACTTTCTTGCTTGTAGCTTCTCTGGCTTTATAGGGAGGCTACATTGAATGCTATTAAGAAAAGCGGAAAACACCTGCATTTAATGGCTGTTGCTGTCATTTGAACTGTAAGGGGAAACTGGCAGAACTCTTATACGAATTTCATGTTGTGCATCAGTGGAACCCTTTCATGGATCATGAGGCCCTGCCTGGTGTACACTCTACCCTTAAAGTGTTTTCCGAAGCTTACAACTGGAACAGAATGCAACACTGCGGACTTCTTTTAGGGATCCTAGATTCATCATGTAACATCACTATTGCCTGAACTGCATTGGTTGCCGATTTGGTTCCAGGTCCAATTCAGGACGTTGGTTAACATTTGTAAAGTTCTTTTTGGAATGGGTCCAAACTACCTTAGGAACTATCTCATTCCAATGGGATTGCCTTACTCCATTAGGCCCAGAAAAAGAGACATGTTCAGATCCCGTCGGCCAAGGAATTTTGGCCAGCAAAGTCCAGAATAATCTTTTCTGCTGTGGTGCCCACCCTATGCAACATCGTGCCCCTTGAGATGAGATGAGGCCATTCTTTTGACCTTCTGAGAAGGCCAGAAAACCTGCTCCTGTCAAAAGGCTTTTGGGGCCCCAATGGGAGTGTCCCATTCTTTCTCGACTCTGGATGATTTACAGCATAAAACATTAAAATCATAACATAAATATCTCTAAAACAATCCAGGTAGTAGATTAGAAAAAGATCCCACTTCCACCCTGTTCATATAGTGGTCCCTTTTTATCCAGTTTGTTGTTAATTCTAATGGTTTAACTTTAATGTTCAATATTTTAAATGCTTTAATATTCTAATTGTTTTCTATAAAGCTTGTTTTCCTAGTAGGCTGAGGACAGTTAGAATATGATACGATATTTCTGTGCTTGAGAAATAAGTGGCCCATATTCATTGTGGAGGAATTTGGTTGGGTGACTCAACTATAGCTCCAAATATAGTAGTTAACTACATCTCAGCACAAAGCTGCCAGTGACTCTGCTCTCCTTTTTCCAGGGTCGTGTGCTTCACCCTGAACAGCACAGAGTAGTGAGTGTGCGAGAATGTGCACGGTCCCAGGGATTCCCTGATACTTACAGGCTCTTTGGAAATGTACTGGACAAGCACAGGCAGGTAAGTGGCTGCAGAGCCTGTCTAGAGGAGATTTCTATATGTAAATGAGTTTTTTAGAATCTGAACGCGGTCTTGTTTTGCTGCTCTATCTCTTAATAACATTTGAAGAGGACCATTTTCCTCCTAAAGCAATTTTAAGAATGCTTTTTTGTTACTGTTTGTAGCTGTTTGCAAGTTAGCACTAGAAAATAATCTTGGGAAAAATAATAAAGGATTTTCTTCTAGGGATAAACTCTGTTTCAATCGACTGAACATAGTATTTTCTTAGTCACCTCAAAAATGGGAAGAGATCCTTAGCTGGATGATAACTTTATTAAGCTCAATCAACAGTGCAGAACTCTTCATTAGGAAACACCTAAAAATGGAGAACAAAAAAATAAAAAATACAAAAGTGGCTTTCTGGAATGTATTCGGATAAATAGAAAACAGTGGTTTTATGTGAAAGAAGCAAGTATCAATGCATCCCTCAAGGATGAAGATATTTGCCAGGGGAGATGGTATAAATCACAATGTTACATTTGAGATTAGATGAAGATTTTCCCATATTTTTGTACTCTTGATACACCAATACATCTGATAAAATGTAGTACGTTATTATATAATGCTGTAGAAGTGTCTCTTTGTGGGTTGGTTGTCAATTAACAGTAGGTCTTTGCACATGTATCAGGGCTTCGATGTAATGAAGGGTAGAGAGATGTTTCTTACCTTCCTTAGGACTAGCGTTGTTCACAGTGCAGGTTCCTTCCATTTAGTGACTCTGTAGCCAGAGTAGGGCTTTCCGCTTTTCAGGCAGAAACGGTACATGTGCCAACTCTTCACCCTTGCCTTTGTGCTCTCTTTGTGCAGGTGGGAAATGCAGTCCCTCCACCTCTGGCAAAAGCCATTGGGCTGGAAATCAAGCTGTGTCTGTTGGCAAAAATGAAAGAGGATGCCACAGGTATGTTATTGGAATGTCGTCGAGCTTATTTGAAAAGGGACATTTGATTTCTGTATTTCAAGAGCTCACACAGTTTTGCACTTGCTGTGAACCAGATAGCACAACTCAATCTGATCTTCAGGAAATTAGGATTGTAGTTCTTTCATGCACCCTATGGAGTCCTCCAAACAGAACGGCTAAATGAACTTTGTCCATAGTTTGTTTACTATCTTAGAGGGGTTGGCATGGAGACCAGAAACATGGTGGCCCTCATCTGAAATACCTTAACAGTTTGAAACTACTGTAGATTCAAAGATGCACTTGGGAAATCTGTAGGCAGGAAGCCCTTTTGTTTCCAACCCAAGAGAGAGAGAGAGAAGCTGATCCGTAGCTTTCAGAGGACTGTATTCATTAATGTATTAATACATTAACTGTATTAATGTTGTTTTGTTTTCTCAATATCTAGCTGTTTTGTTTCTTCACAGATGCCATCAAACAGGAAAAGATGGACACTTCAAATTAATTTGTAAATTGCCCATCTGCTGCACCTCAGCTCCAGCACCTGAACACCCAAACATGCACTGATAATTTTTAATGTTCTTCTGTTATTTTCCTGGTTTATTTTCTTACCTCTGGACACACTGAAAATTGTTGGAGGTTTTGGTTTGTTCAGGGTTTTGGTTTTTTTGTGCGTGTATGTGTTTTGTCTCTCCTTTCAAGCTTGTATTTGTGAACAGTGTTTGTCTACTTGGTTGACATTCTGAAACTGTTTCAATGTTCCCGCTGCCATTCTCAAATGATCAACTGTGCAGTGCCTATCCATGTGTGTAAGTGTGTGCGTGCGTGTGTGTATGAGTTGGGGGGGAGTGGAGAATGTTTTTATTATGCATTGTATTGAAAACTAATCAGCCACTTTATACAAGTGGAAATAATACTTTATGTAGTTTTTATATGTTGTAATATTTCTTCAAATAAATCTCCTATAAATTATTAGAGGGCCATTGTTGATTTTGTTTTTCAAATGATTGTCCCCTGTTGCATTTGATTTGGTTAATACTACCTCTGGGATCTATTACTGTTATGCCAATCTTCTGATTGTTCAGTACGTACTCATTTAATCTATTCACAGTGACAACTCTGATCCTTGCATGTCCATTACCTTAACTAAGACATTAGAGCAGTTTTCTGTTGCTCCTAGAAAGACAGTACTTTACAACCTGATTTGCATAGCTTGCTAAACCATGTTGCTCTCTGGCTAGCACAGCATCTTAATCAGAGGGCTGTAATCATAGCAGTTTTGATTAGTTTATCAGAGTCATAGTTTGGCCTGATAACTGGACCTGAACATTTGTCTAGGTTACAGTGAAGTAACTATTAGTGCTGCAGGAAATTGATACAGGAATGTTAAAAGATGAAGGCACTTTATTCTTCTGTTACTGCTATTTTTTAAATAACATGTAAATGTGGGCATATAGTAAATTGGATATAAAAGGGGATGTGTATCATTAATGCAACCCAGACATCCAAGTTATCTCATACAGTTGCATGCAAAGGTTTAGACATTTCTTGTCAAACAATCCCAAAGTGAACAGAAGCTGTCTTTTATATGGTTTTAGAAGTTAAATGCCGCTTTTAAATTTCAAACATTTGAATGCATTTGAGAAAATTCTAAAACCAAACTCTAAAGATTCTTAACTGACCACAGGAAATGGTTGGAAACCAGCATCTCCTCAAAAGCTGTTACAGAGTACAGGTCGGAGAGATGTCCCATGCCCACCACATTTAATTTTCTTATTTTGAGTATGGTAAACAACTGTACTTAATAAGTCTGCATTCTGAATTGCCAATTTAGGGGGGTTGGGATGTTCCCTAGGGCAGTGGCTTGAACAGAGAAATCACACCCCTTGCATTCCACTAGATGCTATGGTTGTTGGAAGAGACCCGAAGCAGGTGGATCTCATTGACCAAACCTGCGATCATTAAGTGAAACATAAAGGGCTGCATTTTGCAACTTTCCATCACTGAAATGTTGCCAAGAAAACTGCAGAGACTTTTCTAAGCAGTCACCAGGAGTCAACACTGGCACAAAGGCATCATCCCACCAAAAAAATGCATGACCACTACTTTAAATACTACTTTACAGACCCATCGCACTGACATCTGTGGTGATGAAGTGCTTTGAAAAACTGGTTCTCCAATACCTCAGGTCATGCCTCCCATCAAATTTTGACCAACACCAATTTGCATACAGAGGAAACAGGTCGACAGGCAATGCCATAGCCACAACCCTACACACTACATTGAAACACCTGGGAATTAGGTCAGGATGCTTTTCATAGACTACAGCTTGGCCTTCAACACCATTCTGCCGAGCATCCTCATCGAAAAGCTGACTTAAATTCCCCCCTCCCTGCCACCTGCAACTGGATCAGGTACTTCCTGACAGACCACCCACAAACAGTAAGGACTGGGTCCTTTACATTCTCCACCCTGAAGCTCAGCACAGGCTCCCCTCAGGGCTGTGTTCTTAGCCCCTACCTGTACTCGCTGTACACACACGACTGCATACCTTCAGACCCATCTAACATGGTAATAAAGTTTGCAGACAATACCACCATGCTGGGCCTTAATCACAGGAGGGGACGAAACAGCTTACAGGAAAGAAATCCAGAAGCTAACTACATGGTGCTCAGAAAACAATCTGCACCAAACAAAACTAAGGAAATGGTGCTGGAATTCCGGAAACAGGAACCCTGCCCCACTCTATATCAAGGGAGGCTGCATGGAGAGAGTTTCCTCCAAATTCCTACAAGTGCACCTCAGCCAAGACTTCACCTGGAAAAGTAATATATCCCAGGTGATCAGGAAGGCCCAACAAAGACTCCATTTCCTGAGTCTTACGGAAAAACCAGGTGGCACAGTGGCTGATGATTTCCTTCTACCAGTCAACAATAGAAAACATCCTCACATACTGTGTCACAGAATGGTACGCCGGACTAACAACTGCAGACAAGAAGGCACTACCGAGGGTGATGAGCACAGCACAAAAAATCATGGGCTGTCCCATAACCCCACTGGAGGAAATAGCCAGATCCCGCTGTC
>JAEANM010012786.1:0-14666 GCA_017656035.1 Myanophis thanlyinensis | reverse complement strand
AAATTCCCACAAAAACCCATCACGCTTTGTTGTTGTTTTGTTTTGTTTCAATGGGAAAAAGGCTCCTGAAGCGTGGCTCGGTTGCCCTGCCAACGCTCCCGCGCGCTTCCTGCGCACGTGCCTCCCTCAAAAAAAGGGCGCGCGCGTGCTTTTCGCCCCCGGCCCAAGTGCTTTTTTGGTACGGCCGCAGCTTCTTGAGCCTAAATTCCACGCGGGTGTTTGTAAACGGCCAAGAATTTGGTGGAGGGGGGGAGAAGTGAAGTGAAAGCCTTGGAAAGAGGAAAAAAAACTCGTTGGGAAAAGGCGGGAATTCATTCCCTCTTCTCTCCAGAGCGAGCGTCCCTATGCAAAAATAGCGCGAGGCCCACCCGGGCCGGCGAGCGAGATACATTTTAAAAAGCCGGCGCGCGTTCGTGCGATCTGTTGCCTCGCGCTTCCTTGCAGAAAAAAAAAAAAAAAAAAAGGCATCGGAGGCGTAAACGTCAATTGGAGGGCCGCTTCCTAGAAATAATAAATCGCCTTGAACCAGACGCGGTCTAGCTGGTTTCACATTCGCTCTTTTTTAACGGTTATTACTGAAGTCAGCCTCAGTTTAAAGAAAGACAGCAGCGCAAATGCTGAATGGCTTGACATGCCTTTCAATTGCGGGCTCATTTTTTGGAATGGATTGGAAGCTGATTTTGCAGACTTCACCACGTAGGCCCAAATCCTACTTAAAAGGCAGCAGAAACGAAGTATTAACTGAAATCCAGACCCGCTCCCTTTCTGCACCGATTGTATCTAGTACCAGGCGTGCAAGGCCACCCTGGGTGTATTGACTTGGAAGTAAATTGAGACAATAAAGAGCCCTAGTATTATTTCATTTTCGGAACTATTGTAAAAGAAAGGTTCCTGGGCTTTAGGCCTCTATCCCATGGGCCCACAAAAATGTCATCACCAAACAAATAAGTCAAAACACCCCAATGAATTTAGCAATCCAATCCAACTACCGGTATATTTGAAGATAAATTTGTAAATTTCAATTAACTTAAATACCAAATTCATGTTTGTAAGAAAACCTGTGGTCATCCACATTTTCTTTCACTTTATTAACATTTTATCAATTTAAAGAGGGGTGTTGAAACATTACTATAAATATATTCAATGTACTTTGATTTGCATACACTAAATAGGACCATAATTAAATCCAATACAGCTGTTGGGGAGTTAAAATATTAACATCTATATTTTTGAAGTACTGTAGTTAACTATCAGTAAAAAAAGTCTCATCATAAATAGCATTTCAGTCCAATTAAAAGAGAAGCTGAAAAGCAGTAAAGATTATCTGGTTAAAAGTGCATCCCATCCATGCTTAAGTTAATCTAAATCATTTTTCTTACTAGCATTTAAAGTGAACTGAATTATTTTTCATAGAAATAAAAATGTAACGTCTGTCCACAAAATATAAAAATCTTGTTGAACTAACTCAGGTTTCAGATCATGTGCAGTTCATCTGAGAAACCCGTAAGGGATGGCCTTTCTAGACATGTCGATGGGGTGTTGAATGGAGCTTATTCCCATTTAGTTCAATGATATTCACCACTAGATATGTTTTGAAGACTGCTGCCTAAAAACCCTGCCCCATCAGTAATGATATATATATTATGCAAAATGCTTAACCATATAAGAATTCATGATACTAAGCTTAGACCTGTAGCTTAACCCTGTGGGCCAAAACATCAAGTTTGGTTATGAATTTGTATTGTACAAATTCAAGCAAATGGATTCATTTTTAGGATGAAGGCAAGCCTTGTGTGATTTTTAGTCCCCTTTATTTCCAGTTGGATTTACGCTTTTTTCATTCTAGATTGCAAAATTCCTGGGAGGTGAGTCTCCTTCGATTAGGAAAATAAATTTGCAAAGCAGTGGTACCAGAGCTGAATCATGCTAATACTATATATATACAAATCCCACAAAAACCAACTCCTTCCAGAAAAAAAAAATAGAATAAAAATTACACGTCACTTCTTTTCCTTTTACTGTGTTATTAGTGCTTTACTATTGTTATTAGTAAAGACTGGACTAGCATTAGACTTTTGCCCAGTTTTTAAATAATCCTGCATTTCTGTTATTACGACCGAACCCTGTCGATGCTTCTGAAAACCGCGGGACAGAGCTCGGTTTGATTTATTCAGGGTAAATTGAACGTAAAGGGCAGGCCGCTGAGCCAAGATACTAGAACCTTCTCTCGGTCCGAGAAGAGGCGTCAGCCTGGGGATTGGGACCACTGGAAGTCTTTTGGTGGGGAAAACTTCCCTATTTTTCCAGTTATAACTAGACAAGGAAATTTGGGGTGGGGGAGGGGAGTCTTTCTTAAGCGGAGAGCGGGCTGTGAAGGCATGAGGACGCAAGGACTTACCGGGAGGAACCGCCCGGGTGCCAGAGTTCTTCGCTGCTTCAGGCGCGGCCGAGCAGGTCTCAGCGCCTGAGGGCGAAGCGGCGCTCTGCCCGACGCCTTCGCCGGAGTCCGTGTCGCAGCTATTCCCGTGGCCGTCTCCGCCGCCACCTTCGGACGGCGTCTCTTCTCCACCGGCTCCGGCCAGCTTTCGTCGCTTCTGGGGCGGGTGTTGCTGCGATTGCCGCTGCTGCTGCTGCTTCTCGGTTCCGATCAACGCCTCCACCGAGAAAGCGTGAGCCTTGAGGCTCAGCACGGTGCAAGGCGAGGCTCTCCGCTTCTCTGCCATGTCGGACCGGCCAACTGGAACCCTCCCGTCTTCTCTCTCTCTCTCTCTCTCGCCCCCGCCGGCTGCTTTGCTCTTCCAGGCCGCGCCGCTTGGCTTCGCCGCTCCTTTTGCATCCACCTTCTAGCAGCCTGAAGTGGGTCGCCGAGCCTTGCCCCCTCCTCTTCCCTTCGCAAGCCCAGACGCTCCCTGTGTGCCAAAGCGGGGCTTCCCGTCCTCCCCTCCTCCTTCTCCTCCCGTAAGCTCTGCCTCGTCTGAGGGGCCGAACAGCTCTGACATGGGTAACAAACGCTCTGCGGACACAAATTAGGGCTTGGAATTGAAATTTGTTGCCTTGATCTGTCAGCACTTCCAAGCAGGAGACCGGTGGGAAGAATTTGCTCATTAGTGTCAGTAAAGTGGCCGGGGCGGGGCGGAGCCCAGAGAAGGAGGAGGGCTGTCAATCAAGACAGGACTTTGGCCAATCAGAAATTCGGAATAGCCTCGCCTCCCCCCCCCCCCCCGGTTGCTTCTTCCTCAGAGGGTGCTAAAAGTGCCCGATTAGAGAGGCCAAAGTGTGGGCTTCTTTGACTGGATCCTCCGAGCAAGACTTTCGCTTTCAGGCCGTTGCAACTTTTCATCTTTCTCTCGCTCGAAACGACAGGCGGACGCTGGAACTGAAAACCGAGAGTCCTCGCTCTTTCCAGGGAATTGGGCGAGTTGCTGTCTTTCCGTCACGTTCTCGGTTACCCATCCCTAAAATGGGAACATCGCAAACAGAAATATCGATAGTTTTAAAGGAAGTAAAGATTTCAATATATCATTGATCAATAGCCGAGACCAGTTTTAGTGTGGGTGCCTACTCGAGAAATACAGGTTGCTGTTAATAATTTTGTTCCATGTAAGCAAATGAGCTCTTTTAGTAGACTATCTCCTAAAAACAATTATTTACTCGCTTCCAAAGCCAATTTATCAATTTATCATTTGCCAGTTGATAAGAGCATGTCGTTTTCTCTCTCTATATACATGTATATATTAGACAAATACATCCCGACTGGCTTGAGCATTTCCCTGAAACCCAAAGCCACTAACAATGGTGATGAGTGTATGCCACAGTAAAGTTTTAGAGTAAATTCTCTATTGTTTCTCTTCCCATTATTTCTATAGGCATTTGCTCAAGAACCGCTTTTCTGCCAAGGAGAAAACATAAGGAGTCTTTATGTCTGTGTATGAGAAAGAGATATACCAGCGTCCCTTTCTATTGATCCCTAAATATGGCAATCCAAGCAGGTGAACTTTAATGTCAATATTAAAAAAAAACAAACACATTTTTGTAGGCCTGCAATACTCAAAAAGCTCTTCCCATGCTACCTTCCAGTATCTATAAACTGAGAGTCCATATTTTTCCCCATTACCTCCACCCATCACAGAAAAAAGCTACTGTCTTTTCTAAGAGCCACACTAGGAAAGGTAAGGGGTTGCTCACTGGGCCTTCCAGGGAACATCTGTAGCACCCAACCTTGCAACTATTTCCGCATCTGGGAGGGAGCATTGATTGCTAGTGTTCTGTATGTTCAGTATCTCCCTTGTGTCTTTTGATAGCAAACGTTTCAGTGATGATTTCCCAGGTGATGGGGATACACATCAAGTAAAAACAAAAACAAACCAAATGTGCCAGATTGTAAATACTTTTGCTGAAATAGAATGGTGGGGGTTTGGGTATTTGCTTGAAATCGAATTCATTATGTCAGCAAATGTTCTGAAAATAAACATGTACGTCTTATGGAACTGTTGCCAAGTTAATTTGCTTAATGAACAGATGCATCCCTTGAAAGAAATTCATCAGATCCAAAGCAACAAGCAAAGAAACAAAACCCATCCCTTTCTTATATATTAGACTGGCTTGGCAAATTTGCTTTGCTCTGAGAGGCTCTGTATTTCGTTCAGAAAATGAAGTTTATCATTAAAGAAAAATTTTCACTAGCATAAAGCATGAACATCAAAGCTTCATTTCAATATCTGTTTTATTGTTTTATAATTTCACCCCACCCTAATATATTTTTGAGGGAATTGAAATACTGAGGTGTCATTCCAAAAGAGTTTTTGAAATAGATTACTTCAGAGTAAGCAATCTGGTTGCTGATTCCAACCAACCAGTCTGAATATACTCAATTTGGTTGAACTTTGAAATAAATGCCATAATTCAAATTCTATAAATGTGAACATTTTCAGAAGACCCGTTTGTCTTAATTTATTGCACCAAAAAATAAACAAACCAGTAATTAAAATTAGTACTTTATAGTGCCCATAAGACAATTTAAATGTGAATGTAATAACTGTCTCTTAAAATTAATTTTATTCTGTAATGTAACTCTTCATTTGTATATTGCAATATACCGTAGTTTCAATGCTGGTCCCCTTTGTAAATCACTGATTGATAGATTTTACTCTCTTGGAGTGAGGAATCCCTTTGCAAAATGACTTTTAAAATCAGTAACCAGTAAAATTCAATTAGGTTCACATGCCTGTTTTGCTTATTTGCTTTTGATTTGGGATTCTGGTATGTGTGTGTGATTTTTCTAATATCCTGCAAAGGAGAAGTTTAAACGTTCAGGGACAGCACTGAACATCAACACAACTCATCTGCAGCTTCAGTGGCAACAGTGATGGAACTAAGAAATATACTAAGAAAAGGAATGTACTAGGAAAAAAAGTTTAAGTGTTTTGAAGCCCATTGCGTTTGTGTTTCATTTTATTTATGGGTAAGCTGTCTTAGCCCAACTTCCTATTTTGGCAACAAGGAAAAAGCAGGGTATGAGTCCAAAATCAGATCAGCCAGCTCCAATGCTGCTTTCCCCCAATCCACCAAAATTTTTTAAACCTATTCAGAATCCCACCACACAAAGCTAGGAAACTTTATAGAAAAGGAAGGGGGCATCTGGAGTCATTCCACCTATTCTGTCCTTCCTGTCTCGCACATTCCCTTAGCCTTACAGACAATCCTCTGTAAGGTCCTGCTACCTTTCTCTGACCCTTCCACAGATGCCAGGTATTGAATTTAAGAAATGAGGTGACATGTCCTTAGGTGAGCTGTTGGTTCCCTATAACCCCCTAAAAAGAAAAGAAAAGAAAAGAAAAATCTTTGGGTGAGAACTTCAGTGATGGTCTTGGTTATTTTCTTGCAGATGTTTCATTGCCCAAACTAGGCAATGAAACATCTGCAAGAAAAGAACAACGCTCAGAGAGTATCAAGGACCCCTCATTTCAACCCTGAGTTACAGATATCCTCTTCTCTTGGTAACTTCAATGTTACATACATACTCTTCCCTCTATGTAGAGATGACTGACAAGAAATATTATTGTTCTAATGAATTCTCAGCTGAATTTAGTTAATTTTCGTACAAGCCATCTGCTTACTATAGATTTCATTCTGAGAAAGCAACAGGTTTTTTTTTTAATTAAATGGCCAGAGGAATTATCATACTTGAAATTGCTGAATAAGTGCAATCTATTTACCTGCCCCAATTTAAATTGTGCGCCCCTCCATTCTGTATTATTTGGGGACCAAAGCCTAGAACAGTGAGAAAGAAAGAGGATTTATTTCCATTTCCATTTAAGTTTTCCCAATCTGGCATCCAATCTATTACAGATGTATTACAACTATGACCCCCAACCACTATGTCATTGAAGACAATGGGCTTTGTAGTCTAAGAAAATAGCTTCAGTGTAATGAAGGCTCTTAAGAAGGATGGGAAAGATAAGAGATTAGTAATGTATAGCATATCTGAAGCACCAAGTTGGGAAGGGTTATTTTGGAATACCCAGTTCCACTCATCTTCATCATCTTTGCAACTTCATCATTAAATATGTTTCACTGTTCCTTTTGATTCTCCTCTTCACTCTTGTAGGGGATCTCTATGAAAAGGTAGCAGAACATGTTATTCTCAATAAATAAATACATTTCTTAAGTAAATGTATTTCTTCAGTTTGTGTCTTACTATAGAAATGCCCTAGAGAAAAGGTAGGGCTATTAAAGAAAAACATTTCCTTCCATCTACAGAAGGAAACAAACACCTAAAATTGGAAACCCTTTGCACAAATTGAAAATAAGCCTAATCCCATACAATCTTCCGGATCTGTCAGGTCAGTTCTGAATGCAAAATTGTGTGAGGGTTACAAAGATTTTCTAGGTGTCATCAGCAAAATTGTGTTACCCCATGTGTTTCTGGATTTCATTGGGTCTTTGCAACTACAGATCAGTATTGCTCTTTGATTTTAAATTCACTGAAGAAAGAAAAAGAAGAGTGTTTGTCAACCATTGTTATTGCCACTACTTTCTACACACACAATGGAAGTGAATTCCAATCACTTCTACCTAAGCAAGTATTTAAGATGCTAAAACAATAAAATGAAATGAAAATAAACAAGAAAGGATATTTGGTGAACGAATTTAACATCAGAGCATTGTACATTTATTGGTGGAATTTCATGAAAATGGAATTTAAAAGTTTCACACTGTGATTAAAGTGATTTCCCACGGGCAAGGCAATAGAAAATATATTTTAAGAATTCATTCTTGATCTCTGTTCTGCTAATGAAGACCAATGTTCTTATGTCCCTAGAGAGGTACCTCGGTGGTGGTGTGGAACCCATTGCAAAAATGCATAGGGCTCCAAATCAAGGACCTTTCAGCTCTAAATGGTTGTCCTAAGGGACAGGGGCCATATAAAAAACTATATTTGTTTATTTCATCTGAAAGTTGGTTCAGCTGTCATCAAGAAATCTCTGCCTGGGAAAAACCACCCAATGCCCTTTATTCAGTTGTCTACCATCTAATTGTGTGAGGGACAGGAGACCAAAACACATCTTTGTAAAATATTGATCTATCCTATGCCACGCTGAATTATCTCTTTTCTTCTACTTCCCATTTTCGTGTTATTGGTTTCTGTCTTTGATCCTCAATAAATTCACTTGGAAGCCGATTTACCTTGGGAAGTTTACCTTCAAACCAATATTTGCGTTCGCGTGATGCATTTCGAGAATAACAGAATAAGCCGCCCTTGACTCAAAGGAAAGGAGGAAAGAAGGAAAGTAAGAAGGAAAGAAACCACTTCAAAAGATAGTTGCGTGTTTGACTGAGGTGGCTTCTAGGTAAACCGCTCGCTGTAGCCTTGAGGGGTTTTTATGAGAATATTCCACATTAACACCATCTATTTTGAGTTTAGCCAAAAATGGAGACAACTCTTTTATAGATCGCTCTCTAATTCCCTCGGTTTGTTAACATAGGAAAATAAATTTAGCCGCTTCGTGCCTGGGAATAAGCCCCATTGTGACACACACCAAGCAGTGGTAGCAAAAAATCCAGGATGAGAGATGAACCGGAGCGATTTTTTTTTTGTCCGCCTCATCCAAATCTCAATCTATTTTCAAGTAAATATGAAGACGGTTCCTTCTCAACCACTGAAACCCGCCCGTCTGTTTTCCTGTTCCTGTCGCCGCTTCAAAAAAAAAAAAAAAAAAGACAATTTAAAACCCCTCAGTTAAAAGATACTGGGGAAAACTACAGACTGTTCTCCCTTCCCCCTAAAGCCCCAAATTTCAAGAACTGCGGTTTAGCGGAGCATACTCATTCGTTGCTAGAACGCAGTTTAACACACACACACACACACACACATACACACACACACACCAGTTTAACCCCTGTAGGTCTGGCTGAGTTGCGCTGGTTTGCGGAACAGCTAAATCCGAACCGCACCGCGCTCTGCAAATTTCCCTGAGTAGTGAAAGTATCCGGGCATTCGCCAGCGTCGGAAAACTTCGCTTTCAGGTTCGTTTCTATCTGGGCGTCTTATCCGTTTCCTTGGAATTCGGCCTTTGCGATGCGTGGATTCGTCGCAATAATGTTTCCGGATGAAAGAGAGGAAGGTGAGGGAGAGTAGGGGAATGAAAAAGAAAGCTTTCTTGTAGCGGTGGCTTCCACTTGAGCAAGTTTTAATTCAGATCGGACCGTTTCTGACCAACGTGGGTGAAGGAAAAGCGAAGTTCTTGAATATCACCATTGCCTCGGATCAAATCGTTTCCTCCGCAGGACGATGCAAGAAAGATATTGCCCCAGCTGATCCAACGTCTTGTTGCTTTGCACACATTGACTTGGGCATAACTTCATTGAGAATCGGCTGCTAGTTTCATTAGGAACATAAATACCCCCCTCCCCAACTTTAAGAAGTAGATAATCTGGTATCCTTCATACATTTTGGATAGGAACTTCCATTAGTCTCAGGCTGCATGACTATTAGCAAGGAAATACCAAGCATCTACAAAGGGCTTTCTCCTGAGTAGATAGTTCACAGTGCCTTTTCCCGATAGAGTGGGATGGCTGCGTTTCATACAGGTAATAGCAAAATGCAAAGCTTAGATTTATACCACAGGGTCTGTTGGCCAGGGCAATTGTAAAAGAGCTTTTGCTTTTTAATGTGTGAATGCATATTACTACACAGGTTGTTCTCGACTTATAAAAGTTTACTTAGGGACTGTTCAAAGTTACAATAGCACTGAAAAAAGTGACTAATTACCATTTTTCACACTTATGCCCATTGCCGCATCCCCATGATCACATGATTTACATTCTGCTGGTTGACAACTGACTCACATTTTTTTAGGATGTTTGCAGCGCCTCAGGGTCACATGATGCCCATTTTGCAACCTTCTGCCAAGCGAAGTCAATGGGGATGCCAGATTCACTTGACAGCCGAGTTACTAATTTAACAACTGCAGTGATTCACTTAACAAAGGTGGCAAGAAAAGTCATAAAATGGGGGCAGAGCTCACTTAACAAATGTCTCACTTAGCAACATAAATGTTGGTCTCAGTTATGGTGGTCTCTGTCCTAGAGGACTACCTGTATACCCATTTGAAAGTGTTTTTAAAATCTCAGTTTGAAGCCCAGGATCATTTAAGTAGATAACAGTCCCATCGGAAAGAAAACCAACAGACCTGCCCTAAATTGGCTGAGAGATAAGGGCATAACTTTAAGGTTACACTTCCAGAGTTTCCTTCTTGATTTCATTTCACACAAACCATGGGAATTATTGTAGAGGGTGAACTTCACCGTTAAGTGGAGGTGATGTGGACTAGAGTCTGCCCACTCTTATTCTGACATTCAAACTTTACCCAAATCATTTTTTTAGAGCTCCAGGTGGCTGAGGGAGCACTTCGTTTTCGGCAAAGTTTCACCTGTAGCTGAGGACCTGAAACGCTATCTAGGTAAGGTGTTTTGTCCCCAGTTGATAGGCCTATTAAACACGCAGGAGTACATACGGTAGCTTAATGTTAACATCGGGCCTTTGATTTAATGACGGCTGGTGTCTTTTTAAAGGGCAGATGCGAGTGCGCTGGTTTTTCCGCCCATTGAAGTCTTTGCACAATTCTCCCCGCAGTAAATAGACGGCAAGAAACGCGGGCCGAGACTTGTGCCCCGTACTTCGATCTGCGTCAGACTTGGTGCGCGAATACTTTGTTTGCTTCCGTTTAAAACGAACCCCCTGTGGATCTCCGTCTTTGTGGACAGAGCACTGTGGAGGTCACAGGTGGCCGTGGGAAAGGGAGAAGGCTCTAAGTCAGGCTCTGGTCCCAAGGAACGCCGAGTAAGTGGGCCAGGCGGCCGACGGCTAGAAGCAGAAGCAGCCCAGTGTTTAGCAAAAGGGGGAATGCGAGTTCGTGCTGTTCTGAATCCTCGATTTCCTGATTAAAATTTGTCCAAATTTGGGGATAACGTTGAGCTGAGATATTCAGTGGGATTCAGTACTTCACTTCTAATTTGGTCCTACTTCCTGGTTCTCATCAATGAATGGTGTGAAATTGCCTTGACTCACCAGATTTCGGATAGGCAAAAGGAAAAGGTAGAAAGATCAGGATCTACTTCTCAGGATCTGGCCAAGATGATTCTTATTAAAGAATTTGCACTCTTGGTTTTCACAAGTATCCCCAGATCCCTGGTTCAAATAAAGTTGGAGCCTATGTTTTCCCACAAGGTCGCATCCAGCCCTTTGTGGCAATCCCAAACTCTGGGATGAAGGAAGAGAAAGGGACTTTCAGAGTTGGGAAAGATGTTTTTCAAAGCAAGGGAAGTTGCTGTTTTAAAACACTGGAACTAGGCTGGCCTTTCGGTGATGATTCCACAGAGGTAGTGTGGCATAGTAATCAGAGTGTCTAGCTTTAAGTCCATTCTCAGCTACGAATGCAGGATGAGTAACTTTGGGGAGTCATTCACAGGTCAGCCTTCTTCATAGAGTTATTGTGAAGAAAAACAGGACAATCAAGAATTATAGTCTCCACCTTGAGCTTTGTACAAAAGGCAGGGTATCAATGTAATAAATGAAGTCCACTGGGCATCACTGAACATTTCCCAAGGGAGATAAAGCTCAAGCCCTGTTATGTTTATGATCTCCTTGACAGTGGAGGTGTGTGGGGAAGATGGGGGGAGGATGGGGGGGAATTGGCCACAACTGGCAGCATTTCTGTATCATTCAGAAGGTATTCTGCCTTTGGGGATGGGGAGTGGGAGGCATTGGGTCTCAAGGGTAGGAGCTGCAAAGCAAAGAACATTTGCCAATCTCCCTTTGGACAAATTTATCTCCTCTGTCCTAACCTTATCTGAAATGGAAAATTTCAATTTTGGGCCCTCTTAAAAAGGAAGGCCTTGCAAGCCAAGTGAGCTTGTTTGAATTCCAGAATGGGCTGATTCTCCTTCTACGCCTTGAACTAATAAGTTTTTTTTTTTTTTCAAAATTCTGCTCAGCTCCTGGTGACTTCATGGACCGGCAATTTTCCTGGCAAATTTATGAAGATGACTTTTACTATTTTAGCCTACGAGCTTTGTCTTTTTAAAGCGATAGCTCATATCTGCATTTAGCAGATCAGACTCTGTTTAGGAGGGGTGTCTACAGGGCATGGTCAAAAAAAGTCAAAATGATGTTTGGGATTGGGCATCCAAAGTTCTATCTGTTTGTTTTTTTTTTAATCTTGACATCTTGACATTTTGAACACCCCCTGTGAACGTCCCCTGTTGCTTCTCAAAAAAAGGAAGCACCCCCCCCCCTCCAAAAAAATCCTGCTGCTATCTCTTCTTATATAGATAGCCAACCCGGCTCTTGAGCCATGGTCAAGCATGATAGATGGCAATGATGATCTCTACAGGGTGCTACTCTAAATTTCCTGGCTTGTAAGGACTGGAGTGATTTCCTCTGGCTGGATAGGGTGGCCATTAATATTGGGCAATAGGTTTTCTCAAAGCTGGTAGAATATCATCAGAGGCAAGCAATTCCTGGCTCAATTCATTTCTGAGTTCCCCAGGAGCAGACATAGTCTCCTTCCCTTGCCTTGAGTGAGATGCTTGGAGAGGCTGGTCGCACCAAGTACCTTCCCCTAGGCTTGGCATATTCTTCCCATGGTTAGCCTGGTTGTCAGCAGTCTCATCGCATGCACTGCAACTGTGCCAACCAATCTATCAATCCACCAAGAGTAATGGGGATTACAATGGTGCAATGGTGGGGATGGTGGCACCCTTGGATCGTTCCATTTCACACATCAAGCTTGCCTGAAGCAGTGTGGAGCTAGTGACAGCTCCAAGAGGAAGGGTGCAGATTCAAAGGGCACCTCTGAGACAACTGAATGAAGAAGCTGTTTGTGTTTCTCTGGGTTATTGGGGCATCACAGATACATCGGTCCACCTCCCCTGCTCCCTCCCAATTGGGATTTTTGAATGGCAGTTCAGAGAGATAGGGTTTCACATCTCATATTTACAATAGGGTTGCCCAGCACATTCTCCGTTAGAAGTTTGGCAGTGAGTGAGCACAGAACAGACTCATTGACGTGAGCCCAGAGTTGTGGAATCTACTTTTCTGTTTCTCCTTCTTTCTTAGCTTCCTGAACCAAACACAACACACTTAATCTGATTACTGAATCCATTCTCTCTTTAGCTTTCACAACCCATCGATCTGGAAACTAACTTAACAAACTACCTTTTCCCAGCAGGTGAAGCCACCTTCCCCAACATTCTCTCTCTCAGTCTTCAGATGGGGGTCTCATATTACACGAACTATTCCTTTAGGAAGCTCTTTCTGCTCCAGTTGTCCAGAAAGGTGAAAAAGAACAGAAAGAAAAAATGAAAGAAAAAAAATTGAACTACATACGGAAGTTGCATATTGCATTAAAAATACCTGTACTGATGTTATAAATGTTGTGTTTAAAATAACTGTTATAAACAGATCTTAAAGGCTTTCCTTCCCAATAAGGACACCTGCAACTTTAATTTTCACCTCTTTTGAAAGATACCCGGTCTTGATGATGTCCCAGGAGGGCATGCATAGATGGAGAATGGAAAGAGCACATAGCTAGAACAGGCGAATATATACAACCCCCCCCCCCCTTTTTAAAAAAAAAAATTGGGAGTGGGAGAGTTTTAATCCCAGGGTTTGCCGCTGGGAGACGGTCATCGTGTGCCCCCTATTGGCTAAAGAATTATTTGCAAAAGCAATGGGGACAGAAATGGGAACCATCTGAAGCAAGCCTGAAGTTAAAAACTAGGGTTGAGTCCCAGGGACTGCGGATTCACTTGCTTATGAGTCACCTTGAATTTATTTGAGGTATTTCGGCATAGAGATTCCGCAAAAATCTGATTTAACAAAGAGGCACGACAGTTGGTTTACGCGGAAGTAAGTCTCACTAAATTCAAAGCTAGGATTGCCGCGCGAAATACTCGCTTAGTGTTTCAAAATGCAATTCCATTCCATTCCGGTTTTTCCAACCCCAAAAAAGGTTAAAGGATCACGTCGTCTGGAACTTGCAGCCAGTTTTTAAAGAGCCAGAGGATGCGGAGACAAGGACTAATTTATATACAAGTTTTTTCTAGTTTTACCAAAGTCCTCGCAATACAAGCTGCGGAACTCCTGAGAGCCGCTTAAATCATAATTTTGCCAATTTTAAAAAAGATTTTGTCAATGCGCATAACAAACTGCTTATATTAGGCCTTGCCAGTGCCGTGGCGAGTCAAATTAAGACAGTTTAGTTTTTTTGCCTTGCCAGATTCCCAGCCAGTTTGAATCCACATCTGACCAGATTTATGACAGGTTTAAGTCTAAAAAGTTTAAAGGGAAAACCTAGAAGTGTGTTTATTGTTACGAATTTGTCCCACAGTGCGACTTAGTTTTGTACAGGAATGATCCTTCCCCATTGAACTAAATTGTTAGTATCTGTTCAAGATCCTTGTCATGTTTCTGCGGGAGCAATCAACTGCTTTCGGGCTGGGGTTGTCATATTATGTTTTCCCGCATTTTCTGTTCCCCCCAAAAGAAATATAATGTACTTTCTCTTGGAAAACATCTGTCTTCGCGTCCTCCAGGAATCTGTTCCCCGCAAGCAAAAATCACCGTGAATTCACCCGAGTATTTCCGCTTAGAGAGGTTCCCTGCGAAAAGCTGATTTAATAAAGGGAGGGGAGACAGTCCACAATCCTGATTTACTCGGAAGCAAGTCTCACGAAAAAGTCCCAATCCTGGGACTGCAACCGTGAAACGATCGCCGCTGCATTTCGTACCGTGTGTGACTGCGCATGTGATGAATAAAATTCGACGTGATTTGAAAAGATCGCTGAATTCATCCGAAGCGAGAGGCCGGCAACTGGCTTTGCAGGAAACCAGAGCTTAGCCGGGATCCTTAAACTCATCCGTCGCGGGCGGAAGAAGGGCGGGAGAGAGAGCGAACCAGGCGCCGTCGGCAGAAAGGCGCGCGGGCGGCTCCACTCGGGGCTGAGAAGCGAAGCAAGAACCGGTTGAAAGGCGTGTGAGACGAGAGAAAGCCAGACGCTCAGAGCAGACGGGACGGCGAGGCTGGAAAGGCAGGATTCCGCGCATGCAATCGCCCGAAGACGGTGCCAAGCGGAGTCTTTCTTTCTTTCTTTCTTTCTTTCTT
>JAEANM010012785.1:0-14667 GCA_017656035.1 Myanophis thanlyinensis | reverse complement strand
CCAGGATAGAGGAACAACCCCTATCCCGGGCCTTCCAGAGATCATCCACCAATGCGACCAAGGCTGTCTCCGTGCTGGATTGATACAGATTGCTACCAGCATCCTAAGTATCAACCAAGTATCTTTTTTTTTTTTTTGCAGTTATGCTGGTGTTATAGCAGGAAGCTGCAAATTATTATTATTATTATTATTATTATACTTTATTCATAAAACTCAGTCAACTAAACATTTTAAAATGTATCAAATATTATTGACTGGAACTGATGGTTGATACAGGTTGCTGCCAGTATCCTAGGTATCAACCACATATGTTAAATGTATGTTGTTCCAAGTAGTGCAATCTTTTGTAGTTCCACTGATGTTATTTCAGGAAGCTGTAGTTTCTTAATGTACTTTGTAAAATTCTTGGACATGGTGCCAAGTGCCCCAATGACAATATCACTGTCACATGTTTCATCATCATCATCATCATCATCATCATCCTATTAACTTTTATTCATGAAACTCAGTCAACTGAACATTTAAAAATGACTTTTCCATTCATTGTTATTTATATTTGGAATCCTGAAGTTATATTAAACTACTGAAGAATTGGGATAAAATTACAGTATTTGTAGAATATAAATAATGGGGGGAAAGGAGATCATAAACATGTAAAATCAGTATAGAATTCCAGCTGTATATAATATTACCATTTTTAATGGAGGAGAAGCATCATGCTGGGTATAAACCTAGATTTGTCTATTGCAGTACTAAACGATGAGCAAGATAGGTTAGGGGAAAATTAGAATATAATAGGGTGCTTGGAGAGGCTTCTAGAACTTTTATTACGCAACTATGCTCCTTGCTGCTTTCACCTGGGAGAGAAAGTCTGGAATGAAATGCACAAAGCAGGACTTCCACTCTTTTCAACTTTTGGAACAAAATGACTCCCAAGAGGGATTTGCACATCTGAGCATTGGCTAGGAAGGGAGAAGGATTTTCAAGTTTTGAAAAAAAATGATTGCTCTTCAGTAAATACCCTGAATTTGTGTCCATTTTTGTAGAAGTTGAGAGAGAGGTTTTGTGTAAATATATTTATCAGTACCTTTGATGGGCTGTCTGCTAAAACAAAACAAGGTTATGGCATACACTTGAAAGGAGACAGGAACCCTGTAATTGTGGAGTCTGTCTGGCAAGAGCAAAGAATGCTTATTTACAGGGAATGTGCAGGTGTAAAGCTTGTAACAATCCTGGGTGGTTAGAAAACTGATAAAAGTAACAAAGAGGCATCTTGCAGATCTCAGCTAGAAATTAGGAATAGAGATGGCCTGGAGCAAAATAGAATGTGTATTAGATAGCATTCAGTAGCAAAGACGAATAAGAACAACTGGAGACCAATAGAATAATTGTTAGATCAAAATGTTTATTAGATGATATTTCTTATATAACCCGCCTTATTCCACCTTCTGCTTTAGTGAAAATAGAATAGAATATAATTCTTTATTGGCCAAGTGTGATTGGACACACAAGGTGAAATATTCTCTCTAGTGGAAATGTATAAAGCATTTTTAAATTCTATTGTTTGAGGTTCCTTGGCATTTTGGCAAGGACCCTTTTTCTTGGACCACTTCAATAAAAGGAAACAGAAACCTGTATCTCGTGTCTGGCGCCCTTCATCGGCCTCGGCATCAGGCTCAGATCTGAATTGGGGACAACACCTTTCATGAAGGTGTGGTTTGTAGTTTTTCAGGAGCCATGTGTATTCCTTGTGCGGAGATCCAATCACTCAACTAATCCAAATGCACTTTTTTCCAACTTAGCAAAAAGGTTGTGTTAGGAAAAGTCAGTGCTCTTGCTGCTTACATTCTGCATCATCTGAAGCTTCCAGGTGGTCTACAAGGGCAGTCCCATGTAGAGCGAGGTGACCAGGGTGTGAGTGACTGAATGAAAGCCCCCCTAATTTAGGAGGAGCAACTAATGCACCAAATAAAGCTCAGCACAAGCCATGCTGGCTACGGCTGCCATATGCACATCAAGTAGAAGTTCTCCAAGGAAGATCTCCAAATTGTGTACCACTCTTTAATGGGGATGTGCTGCATCTCCAAGTCAAACTTGAAATATCTCCAGATTTGGTCCAAATACCCACAGCTGTTCAATCTTGTTAGGATTGCTACCATAATAAATCTTGGAAGCCTGTCAGAATTTTCCCTTTGTTCCTTCTAGTATCAAACAGAATCAGGGTGGGGTTATTTTAAGTCTGTTTTTCACACTTTCCCCTTTCCCAGGACAGTGTTGTTTCTCTTCTTTTAAAGGCATCTCCATTCTTTCATCAAGGGGAGCTCCGCATTCCTCTGTAGTGTGCGTGTATTCCAGCCCTTTGTGCACGTTTAAGGTTCTGCAGAAGTAAATCATTTCTCTTTAAAATCTTGATTTGGAATAAGAACCTGAAATCTTGCTGCAAAGTTTTTACAGCGAGTTCCTTTTTTCTTTTTTAATGTGATACCATCTTGTGGTATGATGCAGCGCTGCATCTTTTTTTTTTTTTTTCAGTTAATTCGGAAATAACACTTTTATTAAGGTGCTCTGCTCTGTATATATGTCCTTCAAGATGGAATGCTTGCATATTAGAAATCAAAAGATAAAAAGTTTTGATCGTTTTTTAAAAAATAGATTTCATTGAACTTCTGTGATATTGGAGGGAAAGAAAGAAGGGATGAAACTTACAGGGATGTCAAACTGGCAGCCGCGGGCCGGATGCGTCATGCGCAGGCCACGCCCACTTCAGTTCCACGAAGGGAAAATGTGTCGCGATACGTCACGTGACGGCAAAGTTACAAGGTGAGTTTGACACTCGAGTTCTAAAACAACACGCCTGTATATTATATAGACGGAAATTTGCATGGTGGGGGGAGAACCCATTTTTTTATGTTTATTTTTTTAGTCATAAAAAATGACTTGGTCTTGGTCTTATTTCCCACACTGTGCCTAGGGAAAGGATCTCAAATGAAATACTCCAGGGGAAAAGTGTGATAGCAGAGACTAGCAATTAACTATCTCAAAGCAGGAGATGGCAGCCTGGTTTGTAGCCTAGAGGCCTTTTGGGACAAGATGTTTTAAACATCTACTCTTCTCTTTTCTGGGCTCAGCTGGTCTACTGCATGGTGTCAGAGGTAAATTCTGTGAACAACATAAGATATTCTGGCGTTCTCTTTCCTTCTTCTAAATTGTTTTTAATGCACACACATTACCTTTTTTTTGTGTGTGTGTAACTTGCAGATTTGGCAAAATAACTAGTTTAGTGTTGAGATAGTTGTCCTTTATGCTGTTGGGAATGAGAAAATATCTTTGTGTGCCCAGTTAGCAGAAGACATCTTGAGGGCCAACATGTCCAACTCTAAGACTGTCATTCAATTGGGCTTACTGCCTCTCTTGAATTAAAGAAATTGGAAATATAGTTGCATTAAAAAATGAACAGGAGTTCAGAATGATGAAAAAAATAGAATTGGAGACACATCTTTTAAAAAATGGAAAAAAACTTTTAAAACTAGATCTGGCACTTAAAGGACAAAAAGTGCAGACAGCAGAAGATGAGATTACAAGTAGAGAAAATGAACAATGGAAAACTTTCTACCACAATCTATCCAACACTTGCAGCAGCTCCTGTGGAAAAATCTGGGATTCAGAATTGAGGAAGGATTTTGAGCCTGACCACTTCTTGGATAATGTTGGAAGAAATGTCCATGTGGATTTAGTTCCACGTGGGGAAAAAGTCACTGGAAACATGGAGACTGCTTGGAAGGATGGTTTATTGCAGGAGCAAGCTTGAAGGCCTGGGTGAAAAGGGCAGAGATGCTGAGAGCCCCTGGGTTTTATGCCCTCTGTTGGAGTTTGAATTTGAACTTGTGTTCTGATTGGTTGTCAGACTCCCATGGTGCCATGCAGGGGTAACTTTATAGGTTGTCTTTTGAGCCCTAAGCTTGGTTGAATCTTGCTGAGTGATGTAATCTTCCAAGGGGCCATGTGGAGAGTTGGGCAATCCCATCCGGAGGGTGAGCAGAGGTGAAATTCAGCCGATTCGCACCAGTTCTATAGAACTGGTTATTAGAAGAAATCTCCTCCCTCCCACTTTGCAGGGTTAATCCTGTAAATAAGGCATTTGTTTCTAGCCTAATCTTTATTGCCTTACTCACAGAAACTGCCTCTCCCTTTATTACATTGTAACTTTGGTGAAGTTTAATTCTTTGCTTGGTGATGTTTAATCCTGTGGCCATGCCCATAGAACTGGTAGTAAAAAAAATGAATTTCACCACTGAGGGTGTGGGCCTTTTATGTTGCAAATAAAGCTATCTCAGTCTATTGTCTTCCAAATAACCAAAGTATCTGCTCGGGGAAGAGAACTGGGGCTGAGTTTCTGTCTTAGGATTTCTATTTCTCTTTTAGGGGTAATATTCTGCCTTTTATATTTTTCATTTTTCTAGGAGAGGGGTGGGTGCTAACTTCCAACAATAATTTACCACAGCTTAGAGCTTGCTGCACCTCAGAGATGGGAAAACAGTGGTGTGTACTCTTTTTGAAACCGTTTTTATGCACGACCTAGGGGTCTTCCTAAACTTGCAATTCCTGCTTGAAGAAGGAGTGCCTAGGAGAGCTTTTGCACAGTTCTGTTGTGTGCCAATTGTTCATGTTCCTTGATTGGGAGGCTCTGCTCATGGTCATTCATGCCATTCTTCTCCCAGGTGAACTACTGCAATGCACTCTACATGGAGCTACCCTATAACAGTATCTGAAAGCTTCAGCAGATGTAATATGCAGTGGTATGGGCAATTCTAGTGGTGTGCCCCTAGAATTGTACACCTTACATGTCTGTTCCACAAGCTGTTACCAATTTACTTCCTTATCCAGATCAATCTCATGGCATGTGGCCAGGTTATTGTGGGACTGCCTGTTGCTGATTATATCTCCCATCCCATTAGATCGGGCAGAAGTGTATTGCAGGTCCTGTCTACCAAGGCAGGGGTCTCCAACCTTGGCAACTTTAAGACTTATGGACTTCAACTCCTTTGCTTTGCTGGCTCAGGAATTCTGGGAGTTGAAGTCCACAAGTCATAAAGTTGCCAAGGTTGGAGACCCTTGTATTAAGGTGTTACATCTGGCAGAACCCAGGAGACATGGGAGCTGCCTTTGGAACATCATCCCCCCTGAGATGAGATTATCACTTTCTCTGACATCCTTCCAGAAATTTCTCAAAACTTGTCTGTGCCAAGAAGTCTGAAGGACTCAAGGGAATGGTGATCTGAGGAGATGGCTCCACTATTCATAATATCCAAGTCTCACCTAGCCTTTTAAAATATTAAATCAATATTTATAATGGTCGTGTGCTTTAATACTGTTTTTTTATGATTTTATTGTATATAGCCAGGAGTCACATTCTGGGAAATAAACGGCTATATAAATATGATTGATTGAATGTTAAATTCAATCTAATTCCAATAATGGAGAATATTTGTAGCTCAGGGTTAAAATGAGGGGTCCTTAGTGCTTCCCGAGGTTGTTGTTTTCTTGCAGACATTTTATTATCCAAACTAGATAACATTATCAGGGAGAGAGAGGATTTCATCTGTATGAGCTCAACTTATGCAAGCAGTGGGCGGGTACACATGGGCATGCCCATGCAGCTCAACTTGTTCAAGTTGAGCTGCGTGCATGTGTGCATGTGCATCAGACCATCACTCTCACAAACTGACATGTGTATGCATGTGCTTGAGTGCCAGCCTGCCACCTGCGTAGGTTGAGCTGTGAGCGCATGCATGTGTTGTGCACACTGACCTACTGCTCACACAAGCTGAGTTGCATGCACACCAGCTGGCTGCTCATGTGGCCCAGTTCCAAATTGGCCATGGCCCGGTACTGCAGCCTGAGGGTTGGGAACCCCCATTCTAAAGACCATACAATTTATTTATATTCCATCTGTGGTTATTCATGGGAAGAATAAAACAATTGTCTTTCCTCATAAGCTACAATTCTCACATTCTAGTTTTTGGCTCTAAAAGTGTAAGTCTCATAAAACAAAGCAAACAATGCTTTTATTTTTAAAGATATTAACTTGAAAAAAAAACCAGGAAAAAAATAGAATATCAGAGCTTATACGTATAATTTGATGTTATCTAATTTTCTCCTCCAGTGGCTTGAGGGAAATGCAATGCAGGTATTCAGATAGGGGGATGGGAATGGACCAATTTGAGGCTTTGCATATTTTGGAACAAAACTTTAAAGACTTTGATATTTTCCTTTTTTCCTCCCCTCCAGAAAGCTTGTATGCAATCACTACCTTATTTTTCTTAGTGCCTTATTTTCCTTCTATCCTGAAGCTGAGGCAGTGTATCCCTGATGTTTTCTGGAATATTGTGGTAATAAAGAATGCAAATCATGATCCTTGTAGATGGCCTAGACTAGAGAACTAAGCCAAGAGCAATCTGAACAGTATGGCTACTATCATATTAATACATTCAAATGCAATTACAGGATGAAGGAACTCAGAAAGGAACTGACGCCTTCAAGCAGTGTTAAGTCTGTCTACTGAGAAACAAGAAAGGCAAATCCACGATACTGACATTGGATTTAAAATAATCTAGTAGAGCTTTTGCCCAAAATCAGTTTCTACTAAATTCTAGTATTGCTGTTCTAAAAATAAAAATAGAGTTCCTTCCTTCCTTTCCTTCCTTCCTTCCTTCCATGTTTAAGGCCATCCAACTCATAATTTATGACTCAAGATGGCATTCCTCTGTAAAAATAAAAAAATCCAACCAGATAAAAAATAATATAAAACTAAATTAACAAACAGTATTCATACATAAACCACTTTCAAATATGTTGCCAAGAAAATTGCAGGGAGTAATTCAGGTAGTTGCCAGGAATCAAAACTGACTTGAAGGCACAAACAAATACATCCATACCCCAAAACATAACTGAAGTTATGAATAACAAATTTGTATTCTCTCAACTGGAGAGGAAGAGCTACCATCTTGGCCCAACACACTAATAAAAAGACAAATCTTAATCTTCTCAGTTCTGTAAAAGCACGAAGGATTCGCCTGTACCCTGGGAGGATGAGAAGAACTCATTTTATAGGATGGGTGGTTGAGTTGATTTTTTAATGCAGTAATATTTGTGCAATTCACTGGAATAGTAATACAAAATATAATTTCCGTTAACGGACATAAAAGCAGCCTGATTATATTGTGCCAAGGTTTCTCTAGCATGTTGATTGTGTCTGTTTTTCCCATCAGAGATATCCAGCACAAATTCTACTCATTATAATAATGGTATAAAAGCTTCAGAAAGCTCCCCTATTTGTAGAATCCTAGAATCGACCAGTTGAAATCAGAGGCAATTAATTGTTTTAATTAAACAATTTGGATGACAAAAAAAAATGCTTTTAGTTCCAGAGGTGGGAGGCTATTCAGTCCTTTTACATTGTGAACCATTACTGATCTTCATGTCAGCAATATAATTCAGGAAAATAATAATAATTTTGTTTCTGTTAAATGTTTCACAGTTGGAAATCAGAAATCCTTGTTAATGTGACTCAAGATTTCCCATTGATACGTTCCCAGGTTGAAGAATATGTTCCTGTTCCTGAGGAAAAAATGTCATTGATGTTGGAAAATATGAGACTCTAACAGGACTACCTTTCTACATATGTCTGAGATTTCTTCCTCTTTCCTTGCATTGGTAGTGTAAAATTCACACGATTCCCCCCCCCCCAGGTGTGAACTTTTAAATATGATTCTGAGCAACCAACCCTATACATGCACATCAAGAAAATGCATCCAGTATGATGGTGTATGCCGTAAGTAAATTTACTGTAGTTCTCACATGTGTATGTGATGAATAAAATTTGGTTTGATTTGATTTGACATAGTGAGTGAAAAATAAGGTAAAAGCAAATTTGACCATAGCAAAAAGATTGCAAGATGCAAAAGAGAATACCAAACAGCCATTTACACAGCATGGGAAGGAAAAAAGTTTCAAGAGAGATGGAACACCGTTTCTAGACAGAGGGCTTTTCTTGAATCAAAGCATTTACTGAAATCATTTTGGCTATGGCTTCTTAAGTTTTTTCAATAAATATTATTGACCATAAGTTGTTAGATATCTTGTAAGTGGTTCAAGTTCCACCTGTTGGATGAAGCCTGACAGGATATCTGTTGATTATAATTGTATAACCTATGCTACTTTGCCAGAAGTTACGTGGTGACTCAGCAGTTAAGATGTCATCTTGTTGGCTGGAAAGCCAACAGCCCAGGTTCAAGACCCAAGCTCAAGTGACAGGGTAAACTCCCATTCTCACCTCAGCTCCTGCCAACCTAGTTTGAAAGCATGCAAACGCAAGTAAATAAATAGGTATCACTGTGAAGGAAACACAACATTCTAAGTTGATAGGTCTCTTGACTCTGCCCCCCGGCTCTACCTACTCTGCCCTACTGGCTACTCCACCTACTCTGCCCTATGGCTCAACCTACACAAGTCTCTAGTCCCATCAGTAGCTCTATGCAGTGGGAGACCTGATAAGTACTGGGGATAACCTGGTTGAAAGAACTGTTCTTTACTTCAGATCAAAATATAATAGTTCTAGAAACAAAACCCAGAGAATAAGGATCAAAGGGTGCACTCATAGTAGTCTGAAAGGAACAACAGAACTAGGCAGTTTTTGGTCCTTGAGCCGATTATCAACTACATCATTGTTGAAGCATCCTAGATCCCTGGCCAACACTGTATAGGAAAGATGGACAACATTACTAATACTTTGAGCTGGAATAGTGGAAGGCTGCTGTCGTGATCAGGTAGCAGAGGTGAAATTCAGCAGGTTCTAGCAGGTTTGCTAGAACCAATAGTAAATTTTCTAAGCAGTTCAGAGAACCGGTTGTTAGAAGAAATATTTTGGTTTTTTTCCCACTTTACACTTTACTTCCCCTGTAAGGAAGGCAGGAAAAAACATTCTGTTGTTTCTAGCATAATCTTTATTGCCCTGCTTATAGAAACTGCCCACCCAGTCACATGAACCCCTTTAGACACGCCCACTAAGCCACGGCCACAGAACCGGTAGTAAAAAAAAATTCCACCACTGTCAGGTAAGGATAAAAGAAACACAAGATCATGAGGATACATCCTTTAGAAAGGCCTAGTGGGACATTTTCATGGCACTTTAGGAAATACGAGGATGTGTTATTAGTAAAGAGTCCAAGGTTAATTTGTTTCCACCACCAAATTGAACATGAAGACAAGTTGTTAATAATAGGATGGGTGCTAACTTTCTACCAATCAAAATCTAGCACCTAATTAAGATTTACATTAGTGGTGGAGCTCAGATCTTTGTTGCAATATTTTGACTACTTAAACACACCATCCCAAGTATGCTTAAAGGTGCTTTTAGATAAGATTTTATTGTGGAATATCCTGCCTCATTTCCAAACTTGTAAAGACGGTTGCAATCTTCCAGTGCATTTTCACCATGACTGTTATTTCTTTTACCAGAAAAAGTTAAAGAGAAAAAAAAGTTGCAGAATGTTTTTTGCAGTCTTTGTTTTGGGAACATCTATAATCCATTCATTCTCCATGAAGTTCTACAACTTTTTCTGCTGCCTTAAACCGAGAAGGTTAGCAGTCATTGACCCGTTCATTATATAGAACTGACTCAGCAATTAATAATTTTTCCAGATGGACGGTCCCATCTCATATTTGAAGGATATCCTGGAATGTAAGTGGGTGACACAGGAAGGAAAAAATCATTTCATTTAAAGTTAATGATACATTAAATACAGTTGATATGATTATTCTCAAACCAATCATTTAATAATTTCTATCAGTTGCTATTCTAACCGTTACAATTTGGTGACAACTTTTTCACTGAAAGGTTTGGGAGCCACATATGGACCTGTCCTTCAGTTGTATATGTATGATAAGTTATAAAATTGGCAAGTTTGTTTTGGCACAGAGCAAGTTTGTACAAGATGCTAAACCATTCACTTCATATTATTTTCTAAACATGATCTGTGGCTCTTCTAAAATAAAGCAGATTATTTGCTAGAATGATTGTTGGATAGCAAACTAAGCCCTAGATAAATCTGTCTATGATTGAGATTGGAAGTACAGGAGGTAAATGTGGCAACAGGTGTATGTTTTTATTATCTATCCAAAGTCAAGTATCAATGCAGGTCTTATGGTACTGTGTGAATTCAGCTATTAAGGCTTATTCAATAAATCATAGGTAAAATTAAAGGTGCTCCAAGCAGTATGTTCCTCTTTTGAGCTGGGATATTGAAACTTTTCAGATACTGGATCCACTATTAGTGCCAAGGAACATTTGGGGATTTAGTTCTTCATTTCTTATAGATAATAATGCTGCTGAGGCAACTTGTAAGATCCCCAACTGCTCAGCCCTATTGTGCTTTGCTTGGTTTGGGCTTAGCTACTATGGCTTGTAAACCAATTTATGGCTCAATGTGAAGAAAACAAGTCACATTCTCATTTTATCCTGTTCCACATGATGAAAATAAACTGACATTGGGGAATAATCATATAATGTCTTGAGCTTCTTGAAGGGAAGATGAGAGGGAAATATAATTACAGTAGGACCTATTCCCACAAGCACTGAGGCCAGAGTGTTCAAATAAAAGTACAGGTCCATTTGTTTTCTTGTCCTGAGATTTTTGCTATTTCTTTTTGTACTGTTTTGTAATCGTTTAATTTATTTATTTGGCACATTTACACAGCCGCGCATACCACAACTAATACAAAATGAAAGAACACAAAAGCACACAACAAAATAACTCCCTACCCCCCCAAAACCGGAAACCATGCACAAATATTAAAACATATATCTTTAAAAAGCTCTGTATGAATGAACAGAGGGAGGTCCCCTGCTCAGGGCGCTTTAACGGAGAAGAGCAGCCTTGTAAATATACATTAAAAAAAAAAAGTTTAAATAAAAATAAAAGGAAATACAAGCTTTGTCTAACTTTGCACAGAATCCGCCTGACTCCAGCCTGGAGATAGGGAAGGGAAAAAAAGAAAACAAGAAGCAGCAATTTTTTGGTGAGGCCTGTGGAAAATCTCCAGCCTCGTCTTCCCAGGAGGGACCTGCCGAAGAAAAGGCATCCCCCTCGCTCTGGCAGGTGTCCACGAGGGCACCCTTCCACGCCTTTCCTAGGAGAGCGGCTGCCGATTTCTACCCCCGCCGCGGTGCCTCCCTTCTGGTTCGGGGGCCTTTGGGCGAAGATATGGCCCGGCAGCCGGAGGGGGTCATCGCAGCGATCGGCCTGCCCGCCGCCTCCGGGAAGTCAAGCGGCGGCCAGCAGTGCCTCGGCTCCTTTAAGGCTGGGCAGGCTAAACGCGATCCCGCAGTGAGCGCGGGCTTCTGCTGCCGCTGCAGGAGCCGCCGTTAACAGCCGCCTCGCCATAGAAGCGAAGCCCACGCGTGGGCGGCCCGGCTGGCGTCGGGATTCTCCCGGCTTCAGGAGCTCGCCGGCAAGGATGGGCGGGGAAGCCGGGCGATCGCGCTGAGCCGGCAGGTGAGCGAGAAGGTGGCGGCGAGGAGTGGGAGAACCGGGTTAGGGTGGTGGAGGGGAGAAGGGAGGGTTCGTAGGCCCGTTGGCGGCGGTTCAAGGGATGCCCCGCTCCCTCCAGGGGCTCGGCTGAGCTCAGCTAGGTTGAGCAAGAGGCCACCGGTCAGACCCAAGGCGGCAAAGGAGAGGTGGGTGAAATAGGGTCAGAAGCTGGACGGAGTTCCCCTGGAGGTGAGAGATCTGGAGCTGAAATAATCCTAAAGAAAGGAAGGAAGACGGTTTTCAATCCGGGAAGTGGGGAGTCTCCTAACGGGAGAGGGTGGAAGGCTTGAAAACTCAAAACCTGCCGGCTGTCCAGCCTATCTTCTCCCCCACGACTCCTCCAAGCCATCCACCTGAGGTAGGTGGGGGCAGCAAAAGGAACAACGTTCCATTGCTGATGGCTTAAATGGTTGGACAGATGTGTTGCCAAGTGGAAAAAGGAGTTAGGCTCCCGAAATGGGACTTGAGTTCCAGTGCTGGGATTTCCTTCCAGTTGCTGGCCTTTGATCTTTTCTCACCTACCTTAATTCCAAAAGGTTTGTGCTTTTCATTCCTCTGATCATCCCATCAGGAATGATGTGTCTTGTTTTAGTCATTGAGAAAATGGAATTGAAGATGGGGAGGAGGGTACTTATGTGATGGTGGATGGGGCTCTGAAATGCTGCATCTTCCAAAGAGCTGGTGAAATGAATGAACAGGAGAAATAGGAATGCTGCTGAGTTTAATAATAATAATAATAATAATAATAATAATGGGGCAAGATGAAGGAGAATGTTAATATTATGTCTAGATTAGCTACTTTGAATGGTATCCCTGCTTTGCTGCAGTTCCTATCATGTCAGGAAAGTTCTGCATTCATTTAATATTTGATCTGAGTATTTTATAATTCATATGTTGATAATTCATGTGTTGATAATTCATATGATCATTATCTTGGAAAATGTAAAAGAAACTACCAACGTAGGTTGTGTACAATATGGAAAATGTTTTCTAGATGTTGTTACTCAAGAAATTAGTGGACTAATTTCTAATTACCACATCAGGGCTTTACTTTTGTTAGTAATCTAATTATCTTTCTGAGTGATGGGGTTGGGTTACTTTCATGTTCAGAGTTGGGAAATACTTGATTATTGATGTAATTGAGCCTTTCTCGTTGGTTTGCATTCCGTTTTGATATGTTTCTTTGAAGCTACGTTTTCCCAGCTTTACATTTTGTTTGAGTCAACCAATCAAAACATCTATTTCTGAGACTTTATTATTGAAACATATCACAGACGGGAGAGAGCTGCTGTATAACCAATTTGTATCTTTGTTAGTACAATCCCATTTGTGTTTAGTGGGGATTAAGCCTTACAAAAGGCAAAGGGGTCTCCTCTGAGGTTGAGCCTGCATAAGTTTGGAACCTATGTATTTGGTGTATTAACAAATATAAAATAAATGTGAAATCACAGAGAAATTATGAACACAGTTTCTTTAACAACAGTTTATACTTACTATTTCTGGGTTATTTTTAGGGACCTGAGGTAATTGTATTCAATCAATGTCAGCAAATTTAGAGCCAGTGCTGGCAGAGTGAAGTAATGCAGGTGAGAAGGGAGGCAACCACACCAGGATGTAAACTTCTTTCTTCACTGGCAGAGTGGGTGAATGTCACGTGGTCTTTCCCTGAGGCCTGTTAGCTAAATGCTTTCTCAAGTTCAGTGGGAGATGCTATCTTATCTCTACTATTAAGTTGATTCAGTTAATGGTTTAATTGGTATCTATATGAAATAAGGAGAAGGCAACATACTTAATCTGATGTCATGTTCCAGGCTACTGGGCTTTCTCTCATGCCCTGATCATAAGACCTTCAGAAGCTCAGGCGTTCAACTGTTGGTGCTTAATACCAGATCAGTTTGTAATAACACCAGCCTGATCTGTGACTTGATCAGAGAGAAAAGGCTGACATGGGATGTATTGGCAAGAGCTGGCTGGATCCATAAAAAAATAGGGATGCCCCTTTTATAAATGTACTCAGCCAGGTTTCAGGCATGGTATCGGTTGAGAACCTTGGACATGGGTGGGGGAATGGTGACTGTCATTTGGGAGTTCCAAGAGCTTTGGGTCCTGCTGCTCCACAAGTTGCTGTACATGAAACCTTGTTCATTAAGTTGCATTCTAGGGATCAGTTGAGGCTGTTGCTACTATATCAGCCTTCCCCCTGCAAAATTACCTTCCTGCTTAACACCAATTCTGGAATGGCACTAGAATTTTCTAGTCTTATGGTCCTGGGAGACTTCAGTCTGCTCTGGGATTAGAGTATGAGACTGCTCTGGAGTTCATGACAGCCATGGGTTTATCTCAGATCATCTAGAGCAGTGATTGCACATTTGATCTGGTTTTCTTGGAACAATAGCAATGTGATCTGGAATTGACAAAGCTGCCTGTGGTCCCCCTGTTATGGTCATAACATGCTTGAAAACCAGGGGATTTTTTTATACTAGCTCCCCATTGGGAGGCAGGATCTATTTGCTTGGTTCATCGTGATGTGGAGCTGGATAGGTTTCAAAGAAAACTAGGGGTTGTACCTGTTCGCTTGCTGCACAGTCTGACCAAAGCTTTGACCATCACCCAACTCACCCAAATAAGAGGGTGGCAGAGGCCTTTTTTTGCAGATCCTGTTATTTTCCATTGTTTATGGAAGAATTGAGGGAGATGAACTGCTTAAGAGATGCCTGAAGCAATGCTGGAGGTCAATGAAGAATGAATTCAATGAAACATAGGTTAGAGCTACTATTAAGGTCTACCTTGTGATGGTAAAGATAGTGAAGCATCAGTACTTCTCTGCCCTTATTGTGTTCATGGATAGCTGCCCAGCAGTCCTATTTAAGATGACCAGAGCCCTTTTGGGTAGAGTGGATTCAGGGGTGTCCTCTAGCAGTGGTGGCGAACCTATGGCAGAGGTGGCACTTAGAGCCTTCTCTTTGGGCACGTGCGCCATCGCCCCAGCTCAGCTCCACCACATTTCAACAAGCCGGCCTGGCCTGATACCAAAGGGTTAATTAATTTTAAATTTAAATTTTAAATTTTATATAAACTT
>JAEANM010012784.1:0-14668 GCA_017656035.1 Myanophis thanlyinensis | reverse complement strand
ATAAATAAATACATAAATAAAAAATGGTCCGAATCTCCGGAGGCAATTCATTTCATAAGCAGGGTGCAGCCACAGAGAAGGCTCGTACCCTCGGGGCTGTCAAACGATAACGTCCCAACAATGGGACCCTGAGGAGGCCTGCCCTGTGGGAATGCACCGGTTGGCTGGAGGCTGACAATGGCAACAGGCGTAAGTACCCAGGTCCCAAGCCATGGAGCGCTTTAAAGGTAAGCACCAACACCAATGGGCTGACACTGCCTCCTTCTCTGCCGGCATGAACAGCCTGCAGCTGAGGCCTCCTCTTCCAGCACAAATGGCCTGATGCCAATGTTGCCTCTGCTGGCACAAACAGTCTGCCACTGCTGCTGCCTCTTTGCCAGCCTGAACTGAGGTGGCAGCAGCTGCAAGCCATTTGCATCAGCAAAGAAGCAGCAGCTATATACCATTCACAATGGCAAAGAGGCAGAGGTGGCAGGCTGTTCATGCTGGCAAAGGTAGCAGTGGCAGCAGACCCTTCGTGCCAGCAGAGGTGGCAGCCGCAGCCCATTTGTGCCACAAAGAGGCAGCAGCAGTTTGGGCCAGCAGACTCATGCCCAGCTATACCAACAAAGGCCAGAAGTATTCCGCTGTTTCCTGCTGCAAATTTTTTTTTAAAACCTGACTGCCAGGCAGCAAGACCCAGCAAGAAATCAAGCATTGGAGAATCACTGTTGCTGTTGCTGCACAAAGTCTAAGGTTCTGGCCATCACCACTACCACTTCAGCCTGCCTGTGCTGGCCCATCTTGCCATGAGTGACATCGAGGTGGCCATGCCCACTCAGTCACATGACCCCATCCAGCCATGCCCACCCAGTCATTAGGAAGAACCAGTTGTTAAATTAGTTGACTGCCACCACTGATCCATCCATATTTTTCTAAGTCTTCTATGTTTGTCTGTCTTTCTATCTACCTACCTACCCCACCCACCCACCTACCTATCTCTAGCTATCTAGCTATCATTTATCCTATCTTTATATCTAGCTAGCTATATCTATCCATCCTTACTCTATACACATTTCTTCTTTTTTTAATCTTTTATTTTCTTTTGCTTCCACCTAACATGATGTGTGGCCACCATTACTTTGACAATACTACTACTTATACTATAAAGCTATGGTCACCCTGAGAGTTGCATTTTCAGTTAAAAATAGCTGCCATCAATTTCTATCATCCTAACCCCAGTTAAAACAATTCATGTCATAAAGAAAACCTGTAAACCTAACAATGTGAACTTAGGCCACACCTTTCTTCCTTCATTACATGCTTGCATTTCCCTTTTTAAAAAATTGATACTTGTAATTCTGAAGATATTTTATCATGCATTCAAGAAGTGTGTTCCTTAACCTGTAGACTAAAGTAGTTTGGTTTCTTTAGGATTTGGAGATTTGTCTTCTACGATACCATATTGCTCATATATCTAAGGCTTCAAACACAATAATTTACAATGAAAAAATGGATAAGTTCAGCTGAGATGAACATTAAGTGATGACATGCATATAGATTCATTGAAAGGCAAACATCCTTAGTTTTGTGAATAAGAAAGTGAAAGCAATGAGCTATATTTGTATGTTGCCTGACCAAGTTTTAAGAATTTCACATGACATTATTTCACCTTCTGTGCAAAATATTCCTTGTGTTCAACAAATTAGTTTTTGCTTATTAAAATTAATCATTCTTTCCTCACCTTTGATTTTACCAAAAGAAAAAAAAAGACCCTGGAGATCCTGTTTCATGTCAGATTAAACAAGCAGGTTCTTGCTAGCATTAAATATGCAATCAGATTTCAATCTTTCCAATTAATTGAGTTGCCATCTGTGGGAAAAAAAATCCTTGCTTTAAAATTGTTGATGCAGGAGGTATGCCTTTCAGCGATTTCACACGCAAAGCAGGTATTTGTGTGGCTTTTACAAGGAAAGAAAAAGAAAGATTGATTATCTGCTGGAGGTCCTCACCAAAAGCAAAATCTTTTAAACCTCTTGCAACTTTTTAGCAATATTTATTGTTTATTTAATGATGCTTGAAAACTCCACAAATGTTTTCTTCTATGTGGGATAGAGTAGAATGGGCTATTTCTGGCCAATTTTTGACATGTACATAGTCAGACCATCAATCCACACTATTCTTTGTGGACATGAATTCAATTGAGGACCCCAATCCATCTACAGAAAAATCTTGAAAATAAGGTGAATTCACTTCTGAATGATGATCAGCCTTATTCTTCTAGGATCCATCAATGTAGCTCCTTGTTGCACCATATTAATCCAGCTCCAAGATTGCTGATATGGACATAGGCAGTATTTTCAGTATGGCTCTGCTCTCACTATTCAAAAACTTCATTTGATTACTGGGGTAACTGTGTTGGGGAAAGTTAAAAAAAAGTGAATTGATTCAGTCATTGGACCCAGTCAAGATGAATTAGATTTAGTCCTGAAAAGGATGTGTCTTACATAGGATTATACCCTATAGGGAATACCAAAAAGCAATAATTGTCCTATTTTGCATATTGGTTCCCTAAAATAAAAATAAGTAGAGAGGAAAAAATGGTCAAAAATGCAAGCCCATCTATTACAGTACTCACTGCTAAGAAATGACCAAACCCATTAAACACTTTTTTTTTCATTTGCCACAAATGTGACTACATGGCAAAAAATGTGCCCACATATAGAAGGAGCTAGTTATATAATGAAGTCTTGGCAATACTCTTCTGGCTTAAAGTCTCCTAGAAGGTGGTGGGAACACGGCACTCCCTCTATAAGAGATCAAACTGTAACTTCTAAATCTATATAGTCCTTTCTTCCTAATGCAGACAACAGCTGTGCTTTTTTTTCTACCCCTCACTGTGGTTTTATGAGTTCAAGGTTATCTCTGAAGAGTGAGAGGTTTTTTTTTCATATTTACGTAGGAAACTTCATGAATGCTTTTACAGATTTTCACACCCTTTATTTTCACAGAAGATTAACATCCAGTAAAATAACCATTATCAGGAGATATCACTGTGCTCCTCCTTGCTTTTTCTGACTAATGTTGGCTTTGTTCTTTAAAACTAGTAGTATGTACAAAATACCACATTTTAAGCAGAAATTTTTATTTAGGATAAAAAAGAAGAGACCTTAACTGTGGCATTGTTAAGATGATAGAACCAAGACAAAGCCAAATTAGAACCTAACTTGGGTGCAATATGATCAATGTTTCCTCCACAAAAATCTCAGTAAATTTTACCCATTCAAGGATCTTTTCAACTTTATCTTAAATTGTTTACATCCTTCTAGCTTAAGGTGGTAACTATCTAAGTGTTTGTAGTTATCCTAGATCCTAAAGGCAGACCAACTCAAATTTCCTGCATTGTACTCAAGTGAAGTTGTCAGAATATTTGTCAACATGGGTATATTAGATCAATGGCTACTGACGCCATAAACAAGTGTGGTACCAAGAAAAATATAGCAGGGTTCTGATGCAATCTGCATTTCAAGGAATGACACAGGTTTTGTCTTATGTGATCTGAAAGACAAATCTGGAAAAAGTCATTTCTGAAAAAAAAATGCAAAATTTCTTAACTGCCTTAAAGTTTAAATGTCTTTGCTCCATCTGCCAGGAACATAATGATTTTGGACTATTTCCATGATTCATTTAAGCTTGATAGCCAAGAAGCTTGTGCTTGGTTTTCTATTAAAATAAGGTTCTTGCTCTGAGTGTCCTTAAAGATCTTCAGTACGTAAAAAAAGAAGATAAGTTGTAAATGGACAATCAATACAATTCTGTTCACAAGGGAGAAGCAAAAGTGTCTTCTCAGTTGTGACCTTGAAGTCTGCTGAGATGTCATCAGGTACATCTGCTAATAATCTTTCCCACATAATTATCTGGATTGAATTTAATATTATTCTACTCATAACAAAATGGAGAAAAGCTAATTAATTTTTATCTTTCTTCCTGAATCAACTTCATACATATCCTATTGATTATGAAACATTAATTATCACATTTTAAAAAATAACATGAAGAGCTGTAATACATTTTTGTTATATGAATATGTGTTTGAATCTTTACTCAGAACTAATCACTTTGCTCTTTACACTATGCAAATAATATATAATAGACAAGAAAAAAACTTATTTTAAAACTCTAAGACTATTATCTACTTAGAAAACTACAATTAATTAGATTAACTGAATGTTAATAGCAAAAGTTTTCTTCAATATATTTGAAAACATAAAAGGCAGAATTGTCAAGAGTTAGGCAGCATACAAATTTAATAATAAAAAATACTATATATAAAGTTCCTGAGATAAAACCATATATATCTTGCCACAATCTAAACCAATTCCTAATGCTTTACATGATGTAAATAATTATAAAACTTCCATTGTAAATATTAAAATAAAAATAAAACAATTAAAAACCAAAAAATGCCCACAAAAACCAAAATAAAACTAAATTTTAAAATGGTTAAGACTTATATTTCTGCTGTAATAGTTGCATTGCTCTAAGACGCAAAAAGAAAAGGAGAAAAACAAAAAGTCCTGCAACAAAATGCTCAAAAAAATCTTGAACTTGAGGTTTTTTTGTGTGGAATCAAAGTGATTTATGTCAAAGATCATTATAAGCTCAATTAGGCAGTTATCTGAGAGTTTAGCATAGTTTTGATTCTTCTTTTAGTCAAAATGTTTTCCCAACATGAAAAGCTACAAAACGTATTTGCAGTATGCTAAAAGCATACACATTTCATGTGTCAGATTTCTGTCAGTCTCTGAGTGTGCCAGGATTTCTTTTGCTGTATCATTCATGCCTCAGCTGGACCTGGCTTGACAGAAGCAAAACTCTGCCAATGATCTCTGGATTCTTTTCCACTCTTGGCTATTCCCCTCAACATTTGATTTTGTTACTAACACCTCTTTCTGTGTCAGTAGCCTTATTTCTAAACCAAGAACGAGGCTGCAGCCAGAGGCATCAGGAGACAAATGGATGGAGGGGAAACAAATAACGAAAGCTGGGTCATATCTGTCACAACACAGGTTTGACCCTTTTGTATGTACAACATGACAACTCACACACATACATAGAGGGCAGAGCTTGTGGATTTGATGCTGAAAGGGAGTGACATAGTGTGCCAGTGGTAATGCAGCATGAACCGGCAGCCTGTGTTTATGAAAAGGATACTGTCTGATTTAATCACTGCAACACAGACTCTGTTACTTTTTAATTTGGTTAAAGAGGATACAATATTTCAGCAGTTTGAGTTTCAGCTTCTGCTTGAACCAACCATCTTCATATACAAAGGCTGAAAATCAATATAGAGAAAGAAAACCAGCTACCTTTTAAGTAAATTTGTGTTATCTATGTTACAATGATTACATTAATGTAATCTTTAAAGCATATGAAGAATGGTTGCAAGAATTCTGTATGACTAGTCTAGAAAAAAGGACTAGGAGTGACATGATAGTAGTATTCCAGTATTTGATGAGCTGGCACAAAGAAGAGACGATCAAATTATTCCTCAAAGCACCAGAGGGCAGAACAAGGAACAATGGTTGGAAACTAATCAAAGAGAGAAGCAACCTAGAATTAAAGAGAAACTTCCTAACAGGGAGAACAATTAACCAGTGGAACTGCTTGCCTTCAGAAGTTGTGGGTGTTCACTGTTCAGTCACTGGATGCTTTTAAGAAGAGATTGGACAGTCATTTCTCTGAAATAGTACAAGATTTCCTGCTTGAACAGGGGATTGGACTAGAAGACCTCCAGCTCTGTTCTGATTTAATTGAATTGATTAATGTAATCAGAACAGGACAAAGAGGCAGTTCTTTCTTCTTCATTTTTCATTTCCGCCCTTCTTCTTTTTACCAAAATGACATGTGTCACTGGCATACAAAACCGTGTAATTTATCTCAGCAACAATTCAGTGTGTGTATGTGTGAGCTGGCTAGACATAATGAATGGCTGTGTGACCAGTCTCCAAATGTCCTTTCTGCAGACATCTCATGATATATATTTTTTTTCTTTCCAGTTTTAAACAAATTCAGCAAGAGTTAGGAACTGTTATGCATTCTTCTTTGGTGTGGGCAATGAAAATAGCTGCACATTTTGGATGATCAGCTACTTTTGATGGACATATTCAGTTTGCTACATTTTGCACATCTTGCTTTATTGTTTCTACACATTTTTGTAGGTGGATCAATTTACAAAAGAGGAGCCAAGCCTCTTGGAATCTATGTATTCTATTCACACATAGAAATTACCATAGAAATGAGAGACATCTCATTTACACATTTTGACAGTGCATCTCCTAATAGTGCTGGTCACCACATTTGACAGACACATTTCTGAAAGATTTCACTTCCCAAAAAAGATAATTCAGCCTATCATTCGGTAATGGTATAAAAGATCATTATAAAAGTCTTTATTTTTCTTCATGTTGGTTTTACCATATGCCATAGTCAAGTGGCATAGTAAGACTAAAAGTATTTAAAATATTAAAAATTAACAGATGCACAATAGATGCAATTGTGCATTATGAGTCTCTTAGGCCACTACAAAATTCTTTAGTAATACAACAATTATTAGACATCTTTGTTCAATTATTTTTTCTGGTGAAATGGAAGATATTTCTTAATAGAGAAAGTATCCTTCAGTGTTCAAAGCCACAGAAAGTAAAAGATCAAAGACCTTCAAACTGGGTTCATAAATTGCCTTAGAGTCAAATAGAGAAGATAAAAATATTGAAATAATATAATTACTTTCCTCAGTTTCACTTAATATTCTAACATTATTTGTATTCAGTGCAACGCAAACAGAAGATTACCCAAACAGGAATCCTTGAAGCCAAGATAATCCTATTTTGTTATACAAAGCAAACAAACTTAACCTGGTAAAACCCTGGTATCAGGGATCACTTGTGTTTTCAATGACAGATCTGGATTAATCAGCACAATTCAGAGCCCTTCGGGGTTGGGTTTGCCTAACTTGGTTCTTTCATAAATATTCATAAGGGAGGCTTTGTCTCCCTTTGAATAAACCAATTTTTTTAGGTTCACTGTTTTCCTTTTTTAAAAAAAACAGCCTCTTTCCCTTCTTTAAAAAATAGTGCCTTTTCTGACTTGAGAAACAATTTGGTGTAATGGTTAAGATAAGGCAGAAACAGAGAGACTGTGAATTCCAGTCCCACTTTAGGCATGAAGCTAGCTGAGAAATCATGAGCCAATCATTTTCTCTTTCAGCCCTAAAAAAAAAAAAAAAGGGCAATAGCAAATCAGTTCCAAAATCTTGCCAAGAAAAAATCAGGGACCTGCTCAGGCAATCTCCAGGAGTTAACACTTACTAGAAGGCACATACACGCATGCGCGCATATACACACGCACACACCACAAAGACAGAAAGACAGACAGACAGACAGACAGAAAGACATTATTCTTTTATCCATTTATTTTTGTTTAACTTTGAAAAAGTTTTCCTGTTAATGCATGCAGCACAAGATAGTTCCTAGTATATGTGTGCTCTGAAAAGTAGAACAGTGACTGAGGGGCTGTGAGATATCCTAGCTCTATATTATTCTCTGTATTGTTATGTCCATGGGAAAGGTGTAAAAATCCTACTGAGTAATCCAGCATTCTTACCCAGCCTAATGATAAATTTGAGAATAATTTTTAGGGAAATGTAGTGTGAAAACAAATCTGATTTTGAATAAAAGGGCAGCTTATTAAGGATTAGAATTTTTGGGTGCATGTGTATGTATGTAACAAACAAGGTGGCAGGTTTTCCTTCTTCTTATATCCTGAATCAGGCTTTTCTTTTCTTCCTAGAACATGCCCATGCTGAGCAATTTGCCTAGTTATTCAAACTAGTATCTTCTTATACATTGAATAAAGGACTCTATTATGAAGATACACATGTCTCTTAAATGATCATTAGAGAATGGAGTCTAAGGTACAAGTTGCATTACACTGTTGAAGGAACCTAAGAAAAGAATTCTGGAATATTTTTCATCAAGAATAAGTTGTTTAAATTTCAAAGAAATGCTTTAGGACGGTGTATGAAGCAACAGGTTTAACAGTTAAAGCCACGATGTCTTTTTTCATATTAAGGCTTAAATGATTGCTTCACAAGCTGCTTGTAGTTGCTTCCAAATTCATTACATCCAGACCTTTTGGGGTTTTTTTGGGGGGAGGGGGGAATAGGTGGCTGGTAGTGGTGGAAGAGAAACAAAGTAAAGCAACAGTGAAGGCAGATGCCAGGAACAGGTGTTTGAGCATGGAAAAGGATATGACTGCTTTAACAATTAAAGGGCAAGTGTTTCCACCTGTTCCAAGGTATTTCTCTCAAAGGACATGTCCAGCCTATTTCACAGTTTTATCTGTCTGTAATTTCGCCTTTTAATAAAATCTATCATTTATTTTGTTTTGTGAATGTTTTTCCTAATTACTGCATCTGCTCTTTTACCTTCTTTTAGATATAAAACAAAAGAAGCTATATGACTTTGGGCACAACAAAATGACCATGTTAAAAAGCTGTCTATTTTCAGCTGACAGAAAATATGTAAAAGAAAATGCTATCCAAATTGTTTATTCTTTCATAATAATGAAACCAGCGACTGGGGCTATCCTTGACATTTTGATGAAGGGAAGGGAAGAGAGGTGCTTAGTATATTTATCTGGCTTCAATTCTTTTTCCACCAAGAATTTTATGCCAGTGGAAAATCAAATGTTTATTCTCTTTAATGTGGGTTGGTGAAGAATAAGTAGATGGTGGTTTTCACCATTTATGAAATTGACTAACAAGTCACAAGTATGGCAGTGATTGTCGCTAATGGTTGGGGATATTTTTGAACATGGGACAATCACTTGCTTAATTTAACCTGAATTCCAAAACACTCTGGAAAATAAGCCAAAGACATGTAATAAGGATATGGAGTGAAGTGGCTAGTAACAATTGATCAGATATAATGTCCATTCTTAAGTAGTATAATAAGATATTGCAGTGCTGGCAATATGACAAATACTATCAAATGGTTGGCAACACCTAGAGGTAACTAACTGGATGGCTAGAGAACTGAAATGGTATAGGAAAAAATGGACACACTTCCCAATCCCAAGTAATAATGGAAATACTAGGACATGAAACTCCTGGCTCATCTGGCAGCTAGCAAAACCTAGCTCTTTTCTTATTGTAAGTGATCTTCTGCACAGCACATCAATAATGCTGTCCTAAAAAAAATGTTGTTCCTATGTTTTAAATACAAAATACTAGCTCTCTTTCAAAATGGTGCTAAATACGTTTGAAAAGCAAATAGTGCAAATTCAAGAACTAGATGTTCTTTCCTATACTGTATACTTCAAGTAAAAACTACCCAAAAAGGGCAATTCCTAGTAAATAGGAGGAAGGGATGTGCTGATGTGGCCAATAGGAATTGGGAGATCCCACCCCAATCACATTAGCAAGCACATTGTCAGTGAGGTATGATAGATCATATTGATGATATGATTAAAAAACTGTATCATTAAAAACTATGTTAAAGATGACTTTAAGTTACCACAGCTGCAACATAGGAATGAGACAAAGTCAATGACCCAAGGGTTGTGACTTAAAAAAATCAGGAGCTTATCCATGGGGCTTGAATCTTACTCCTCAGAGTAGAAAAAATATCAAAAATATGCTCATGGGAAAACATTAATTGAAGATAATATAAAGGAGCATTTTGAATTATGTGCAAAGCCTTAAACTAGTGCATATTTCCTCAAATGTTTACATGAAAATGTTGCTTTGCCTGTACATTATGTTCCACCTCAAGTCTTTTAAGAACTCTATATGAGATAACGTCATGCAAGACTAGGCAAATCTGTTCCACAAGTGAGCAGTTTGCATTTATTTAAGGTAAACATTGCACAATAAATGTCACATTTGCTTTCTCATGTTGTTGGTACAAATTCCCATTTTACACACAGCAATTAGAATCAAATTCAGAAGCTTTCAAATCCACTCAGCTTTCTTGTTTGAGTGATGTCTAGAGGGGTCCTAGAGTTCACAGAAGAATAAGGCATTGAGTAATGGCTTTATGAATGGTAGAAGAATGACCTATTCAGAGAAAGAGGCCCACATGAAAGATGGTGCTCAGTGAAATAAATAGTCATTTTCTTCACGCACATTAAATGTAAGCATCTGTTTCCTTTAGCCTATGTTCAAATTCAAGTTTATCCCCATGTGAAATTGAATTAAATTCTACATTGTATTGTTTGATGTTCATTAGCAAGTAAATAAGCAAACATTCTTACCCTATTTTGTTGTTGACAGTAACTATAATGTTTAAACTTCTTTTTCTGTTATTTTGAGCACTTAAGGCAGATAACAAAATTTAAAGATTAAAAACAGTAATATATAAATATTGAATTTTTAGGAATGGGCAACTACATGCACTCACATTTAATTTTTCAATTCTCAGATATTGTGCCAGCTGCTTATTTTGCAGCAATTGCAGTGAGGTTGGGCTCCATAGGACTGCAAAACAGACACTCAGTGGCCACAGATTGGCTTTTCCCATGAAAAAGCATCATAGTTGGATTCGGCTATAAAGCAGTAGCAACGGCAGAAAGTGCATTTAGGGAAGAGCGATACTATATTTTCAGGCCTTCTTTTATGTAGTTTCTAAAAATCTTGTCCTTGGAGTCACAAATAGGTTAGATGCATCAAAATCTTGCCAGATTAAAAAAAATATTCTAGCTATGTAAATAAAATATGGTTGAGGAAACTAACAGAGTAACAGAATTGGAAGGGACCTTGGAGATGTAATGATCCAATCCCTGCTCAGACACAAAACCCTCAGACAAATGGTCCAACCTCTTAAAAACCTCCAGTGGAGGCAAGTTGTCCCACTGATTAATTAATTTAACTGTCAGGAGCATTCTCCTTAATTCCAGTTCCAGATTGGTTCTCTCTTTGATTAGTTTCCAACCATTGTTTCTTGTCCTGTCTTCAGGTGCTTTGGAGAATAGGTTGACCCCCTTTTCTTTGTGGAAGTCCCTGAGATATTGGAACACCGTTATCATGTCATCCCTAGTCCTTCTTTTCATTAAACTAAATATAACTAGGATACCTGAGAGGAAAATAATTAAAATGCATAGCCTATATTAATTATACAGTGTCTCTGTGTGTTTCATTACACACCTACTCTGCCATCATCCACCTCTGTCATAATATGGAAGCTGAGGTAAACTGCTATCACTTTCTTCCTGGTGGTGAAAAGGATTTTACTTTTTCTCTAAAGAAGCTTTGTCTCTTCAGAAAAAGCTTGTTTGCACTAAGGGAATTTTGATTTAGGTGGAATTCCATGTTTCTGATCCCATGAAAAAGGCAGTGAGCCTTTCTTGTGGTCAGCATTTTGGGGATTAAACTGGCAGACTGGATTAGCTCTTCTGAGTGAGAGATTGCCAACCTCTGTTGTGAAAAAAAGAAATAATTAAGTACCACTAATAAAAATAAGAATTGGTCAATCTTCAACAATCTTCTTTTAAGCAAGATGCTTAAATGTACAGGTTTTATAAAATGAACTTGATTGTCTGGATTGTTCATCCTTTTAAGATTCAGATTGAGCTGTGAGTCAGATACAACTTGACTCATGACCTTCATTGAAAACAGGACAGATTTGTCTAAAAATACATTTATAAATCAATAAGTTGTATTCTGCTTCAAAAATGTTTATTGCAACAATGCTGGATTCTTCTTGATTTTATGAAAATATATTTCCTGCAGTATATATTCCAACTGAATATTCACAGATGTGTCATGTATTCAGTGATGTAATTTAGTCAAGGGAAATACAGTTCCTTTCAATAAGCTGTTATTATTGGTTTTATTGGTTTTGAATCTAGGTATATTTATTTTTTGATGTCAGTTGTCATCATGATTTCTTACTCCATATATCATTTCATTAAAACTGAAAATAGGCATTTGCAATGCTGTACAGGAGAAAAATACCTAAAATATGTTAACCTTATTTTGTGTTCCTAACATTCAGTAAGCAACTGCACTTCATCACAATCTGAAGCAAAACAAATGTCTAGTTTGGGAATTTCATCATGCTCAACAATGAAGTGGTTTGGGTCAGTGAATTCCTCTTTTCCCTAACTCAGTCTATAAACTTATATTCTACTACCATCTATCATATCCAGATGACACATTAAGAACATGGCATTCTGTTGTTAAATTTCATATTTGAAGGGAAAATAATTCCCTTCTACCTCTCCCTTGACTCTTACATAGAGGTTTACGATAGAACATTGAAGGCATGGGTTTGTATTCCCCCCAAATTTCTTTCTCTTTTAAGTAATAAATATGTATAGGTGGGGACACAAACAAAAATGTATATTCCCAATTTTTTTTTAGATTTGGATGTTCAAAATACTTGACATGTGCAATATACTGAGAGTATGGAACTAGCATATACTGTACTTCAAATCTTGCATAAGATTTAAATAATTTTTGAATTTAACAGTGGCATAATTTCAATGTTAAATATTTTCATACCTTTTTATAGTGTTTTATTCAGATATGTACAGTATCTTGCTGGGAATGAATTAAAGTCACTTTATTTCAAACTGCCTAAAACAAAGATACTCCAGTAATAACAATGAAATCAGTGTAGTACTATAAAATGCTATGCTGTCTATTAATTTTAACACACTAATAGAAAAGCTCTTGTTTCAAGGTGACATCTTATGGTTTTGGCAGGATAATAATTCAGTCCTTTTTCCTGTGATGGAATTCATAACATCACTGGTTTTCTGCTGTTCCTAAAACTTTTCAATCTGCTCAGTATCACCATTCCTCTATTCCACCAATAACAGCCTTTACATTTCATTTTATTATTTATTATATTGATTTATACCAGTGCCTAATTCACAAATGTAACTTTGGGTAGTAAAAACACATTACAAATAATTCAAAAAAATAAATAAAGCAAAACATTTAATGGTAATTGAGAACAAACACAATAACACTCAACAATAATAACATTTCACAGTTGTAAACCCAATTTGTTGATGCATGCTACATGTGAAGAGCTAAGGTTGGACCAATTTAATTTCAGGGAAATAATATTCTAGAAGTTATGCCCTGTTTTCTTTCAATGGCGTTTGTAACTGAGGGGACTAGAATATTTTTCTCCTGTTTAACATCTAGAAACAATTGGGGAGATGCACTCCTACAAATAATTTGTCTCTGTGCCATAAAGGGCTTTATAGATGATAACTATCACTCTGATTTGCAATCAAAAGCCTACTGCAAGCCTATTTACTTCATGGATCAGAAGAGTTACATGAGTGTATCAATGTATGTCTGTGATTGCCTGTGCTGCCTCATTTTAAATGAGATACACTTCCAGTTGGTCTTTAAGGACTGTCCAATGTAGAATAATCAGTTGCAGTAATCCACTCAGGAAATAATAAAGGTATGAATGACTGTGAGCAGTGCCTGCCAGGACAGGAAAATATGCAACTGTTGCACAAAATAAAGCAATCCTACTACAGTTGTTGCCTACTCTTTGAAGAGGAGCTGTGAGTTCAGAACACTGGTTCTTATTGTTTAGTGCAACTTCATCCAGAACTGGAAAAACACTGGATCCAGAGGGCCCCAGAACTAAAGCCAATCAGTCTTGCTATATGTCAGGGGTGTCAGACTCAAAGCCCAGGTCCATCCCATAGGGTGCTTAGATCTGGCCCATGGGGCCACCCTGGAAACAGCAAAGGATTGGCTTGTGGTGCCTCTGCTAGCGAAAACAGAGCTTGTGAGGGCCACATGTGACACTCCCAAGTTCCATTTTCGCAGGCAGAGGGTTGCAGGAGCTATCACAGCTGAAAATGAAACTCAGGAGCCCGTTTTTGCTGGCAGAGTGCTCGGGCCACCACAGGTGTCCCCAACACAAGTGACATCAAGCTGGCCATGCCCCCACATCACCCCCAAGGTCGAACACAACCCTGATGCAGCCCTCAATGAAATTGAGTTTGACACCCCTGCTATATTTGAAGCCTGTTTTTTTTTTCATATACAGTAGATCCTCACAGCTTCCACTGAGGCACCACCTCCTAGATATCACTTAGTCAGCCTTAAGTAGAGTTATAAAGCTATATATCATCAGTCTGCTTGTGATATCTCAGCCCATTCTATTGGATGACCTCACCCAGCTAGTGTAAATGTTAAATAAAAGTTAGGGAGGGAGGGTTCATTTTCTCTCTCTTCCCCTTTCCATCAACACTCACTGGAACCAGTCCAGAGGAAGTAGGATATATTTAATATCCCTGAAGTTGGTGTAGAAGCATGTCACAATTGATCAAAGATGCCAAGAGAAGAAGGAAAGTTAGGATGGAAAACAACATTCCCATCCTATTCCTGCTAGAAGTAATCCACAAGCGCAGTGAATGCCATTTCAGTTTCATGCCTATATTTGAAATCTGACTGAAAAAGGTTCACATAACCTGTTTCCAAGATTCTTCAAAGTTGTAATATGACCATCTTCTCAACAAACTTCCTGAAGGGAAGATGAGTTCAGATGAAAATTTTCTAAAATATAAATCGAGAAATGATTTCTTTTTTTTTTTGTAAAAATTTTATTAAGTTTTCAACAACAAACAAACAAACAACTACACAAACAAA
>JAEANM010012783.1:0-14668 GCA_017656035.1 Myanophis thanlyinensis | reverse complement strand
GATTGGACAGCCATTTGTCCGGAACGAGATAGGTATATACCAGGGGTGGGCAATCTTGGCTCTTTCATGACGCATGGACTTCAACTCCCAGAATTCCTGAGCCACCCATGCCGGATAAGGAATTCTGGGAGTTGAAGTCCACGAGTCATGAAAGAGCCAAGATTCCCCACCCCTGGTATATAGGGTCTCCTGCTTGGCCTATGGATTAGACCGGGGTGGGCAATTATGGCTCCTTCATGACTTGTGGACACTGAGCATGGCCGGCTTAGGAATTCTGGGAGTTGAAGTCCACGAGTCATTGCTCACCCCTGGGTTAGACTGTTCTATTCTGCATTTTGCAAGCGGTTAAGAACCGTGGGTAGAAACGCCGGGCAGCGCGAGGGGGGCTCTCGGTCAACAGGCCAATCAGAAAAGGCATTTGACAAATGCCCTGCTGTCAAGGGAAGAAAAAGCGTGCGGTTTGTTTTTTTGTTTTTTTCCGGTCTCGGCGGCTCCCGACAGAGAAGGCCGGAAATTGCCGTGTCAGGAGCCCCGCTGGGTCGCTCAAGCGCGTGGTGCTCGTTGCTTTTGACCACGGCTTGCTTGCTTGCTTGCTAAGATCGTGTTTCACTTTCGGGCAAGTAAGTGGCTTTCGCTTTCCAACGCCAATAAATAATGAGGTGGGGTAATCAGAGCGCCCTGTGTTTGCAGGAATGCACCTCCTCTTGCGGTGCATTGCCTGGCCTTTCCGTAGAGGACAAAAACACTCCAGGTTCTTTCCCCCCCATCCTCTCCCTCTCCGCTCTTGGGCCGGGAAGGGCTGCTCCTGGGATCCTCCGCCTCCGACCCGAGTGGTTTTCTTTGGCTCGGCTTCCCCCACGTGTATGCCTGGGGAAAAAAAAAAAGTATGGTAGAAATGCTTCTTCTCTGCTCGTAGTGACAGCAGAGCCCCTTGCATTCCAGAAACAATAGTTTTTAATTGGACACCTGATGACCCAGCCTGAAAAAAAAAAGGAGAAAATACAGTCATGGGTAAAGCGAGAACCGTCTCAGGGTTAATTAAGGAGAGAGCGAAGTCCCTTTGTAGGAGGGGTTGTGGGGGAGAGAAACAACAGACCGATGGCTGAAATGAAAGTCCTTGTCAGGGGCATTTTCTTTGCTTCATTTGCTAGATTGCTTTCTTGGCTTTCTTGCAGGAGCTCAAAGTAGTTCCAGGTTTGTCTCCAAAACACAAAGTTCTCTAACCCAAAACCACACAGTGGCTCTCCAAGGCTAATAATCAAGTTGATTTGGGTTCTCCCCAAGTCTGGTTCACCCTTTCGGCATAGATTACATCTGCTCTTCAGGATGGGAAGGTAGGGAGGTAGGTAGATATATATATATAGATAATTCATGCATAGTTACTCCTGCTCAATCATGGTTTAGTATTCAAGTTTATAAGTTTGCATCTAATCTAATTTCACTGGTTATGTTCACAGAACACAATTGGTGAAACGCAGTTGGGCTCATTTCTGGTCCAATGGCTTCAGCAATTTTGCTAATTGCTTCAAAAAGTTGAAGATAAGGTTATCAACTGCCAAATTTGTCCTAATTCAATAGGGAAAGGGGGTTAAAAGCAGTCAGAAACTTGGGAGGAGGAAGACTCCATCACCTTCAGAATCAAGATATCAAAGAAAAATTAGAACATAGCCACACTTGATTTTAGGAGAGACAACTTCAACAAGCTTAGAGAGGTATTAATAAGTATTGAGGTAACGGGATTGCTCGAAAGCAAGATATTCTAAATCATTTTCCACTTCTTTTGAGTGCAGAATTGTACACTCCAGTCACAAGAAAAAAAATGGGGCAGCTTAAGAAACCCTTGTAGACCAAAGGAAATTTTAACTGAGCTAAAGTTTTAAGGAAGGAAACATCTATAGGAAACAAAATGAGAATTATCCTCAGAAAAGCACTCAAGCAAATAGCTAGTATCACCAGAAAGAAAGTTAGGCTGATGTGGAAAAGGAACTTCGTTTCAACTAATGAACAGCAACTGGGGTTTGGGGCTAGGTTAGCTGAAAAGTAGAAGCAAAGGAGTGTACTTCCAGCTCATTGAAGAGGGGATAGTAGCAGGTGGTAAGAGGACAAATCTCAACTTCTAGTTTAATTCAGTAGCTGAAAAGTGTAGGGTTAATTTGCATAGACTGAATTCCAGAAGAAACTAAAGAGTCTAGGAACAAAGAAGTGGTTGTAAGAAGGGTATTTCTTCTCTTTTCCATTCCCCCCAGTGTATTTCAGCTCTTGTAGTTTAACAACTATGTACATACAATTTAGATGAGCAAATCCTCTAATGTATCTGGTATGCCTTAATAAACTTGCTCCTCTTACAGTTCAGTTGATAAGTCTTTAAATTGAATAATTGCAGGAAAAGTTGAAAGACTGCTATATGTGACTGCCTACCACACTAACATTGACTACAATTTGCTATTTTTTAAATAGCTCTAGCTTTCTGGCTTGGTTTTAAAAGCATCTTTGAATATTTGCATAAAATTGCAATTTGAATGAATGGTTAGAAAATATTATGAGACTTGTAAATTTGGGAGATAGATGAAGGAACAATAAATACCTTAGAGGACATATTGAAGATACAAGAGGATTTTGACATACTAGTCAGTGAAGAGAAGCCAGAAACAAATTTCAACAGACATAAATAAATGCAGTCTTTTATTTGCATAAAAAGAATCAGTAACATGAGTCCAGTATGTTGGTTTCAAGATAATTTAGTCCTCTACCTATAATAGTTCATTTAGTGACCATTCAAAGTTACGACACTGAAAAAAGTGACTTATGACCATTTTTCACACTTATAGCCATTGCAGCATCCTCATGGTAACGTGATTTACATTCAGATACTTGACAACTCGTTCATATTTATGATGGTTGCAGTGTCCTGAGATCCTGTGACTGTCTTTTGTAACCTGACAAGCGAAGTCAATGGGGAAGCCAGATTACTTAACAACCATGTTACTAACTTAACCACCTCAGTGATTCACTTAGCAATGGTGGCAAGAAAGATCGTAAAATGGGACAAAACTCACTTAACAAATGTTTCACTTAACAACAGAAATATTGGGCTTAATTGTGGTGGTAAGTCTAGGACTACCTGTACTTCATTTATATTTGTTTCTTAGGCTGTAAGAGATTTATCTCTTTGAGACTTCACACTTAAGAAAGCTCAAGGAGACAGTGCCTATAACAGAATTTTTAGAGTTGGAAATTGTTGCAAATTTGTGACGTGCCATTTATGTAGTGTAGGAACCCTGGTATTTGTAGGACAAGATATCTCCTATAGCAGGGGTTTCAAACTCAAGGCCCAGGGCCCAGATCTAGCCCGTGGGGTGCTTTGTTCTGTCCTGTGGGCCTGCTCTGGAAACAGAAAAGGACTGGACCGTGGAGTCTCTGCCAGCAAAAACTGAGCTCAGGAGGGATGCATGTGGCCCTTCCGAGCTCTGTTTTCTCTGGCAGAGAGTGGCAGAAAACAGCTCGTGGCCCTTCCGAGCTCCTTTTCGCTGGCAGAGGCTTCAGGAGGCCGTCGCAGCTGAAAATGGAGCTTGGCAGCCCATTTTCTCTGGCAGAGTGCTCAGGCTACCACAGGCGCCCCTGATACATGTGATGTCAAACTGGCCATGCCTCCCCCGTCCTCCCCAAGCTCAAACACAACCCTGATGCGGCCCTCAATGAAATCGAATTTGGCACCCCTCTCCTATAGTTTTGATAAAGCTTAACAGAAATAATAAGAAAAGAGGACTAATACTTACGTTGTCATTAAATAAGTGTATGTATATTTTTGCAGGTGTATGGTCTCAATGGGATTTTTTTTTGAATTTTTGGTTCTGTTTCTGAAATAGGGGGAAACGTATGGAGAAGGTTACTTATTTAAAAGATAGGTTTTTGAGAATATGATATATTTTGGGAAATTTGTCTATAGAAGCGTTTCTGGAACTAGGGGCAAGTTTCAGAAGAAAAATTGTCTTCCATGGATCAGGGGGAGGGGTGTTTCACGTGTAATCTAAATCCTGTACATGCACAGAGAAGCCTCGCTCTTTCACCCATTGCTTATGCAATCTAATTCCTAACAAGCCACGGATGAGTACCCCATTATTAAATAACAGGTTTTCAAGATTACTTGGTCATTGGTAACACTTAATGAAGTTATGTAGTTGAAGTTCAACATATCCATTAGGCATCATATTAGAAATGATTGCTTTTTTACAACACATCTTTATTCTGCCTTATTTTTGTCCAGGAAAAATATTAAGAACATATGTAATAATAATTGTTATTATTGGAGAATGTGAAAGACCCTTTATCAGTTATTGATCTCATGGTCAATCAAACATTTTAAAAACTTGTTTTTGTTGTTCCCTGGCTGATTTAGTCAGCCCTGTGTTTGCTCCTCTTCACTTTAAACAATGCTCTGAATTTAAAAGAAAAAAAAAAAACGAAACAGAGTTCCAGAGAGTATTTATTTTCTGCTTCTATCATCATGGTTCAGTGCCAGAAAACTGGAAAATTTATTCAAGGAGAAAGCAGGAAGTATGTGCTTCGCTATATATACAGGTTGAGTAATATCTTTGCAGATTACTGGTTCCTGGACTGTATGAATATTTATTATGCACTATAACTCTTTGATTGCTAAGAGTAGTTTGTAAAGCTTTCTACTTCTAGGATTTGTAAAGAAAGTACTTATTGTTGGTTTTGTGCTTAAAAACTGTTTAATGGTAAAGAGGAGAATTTAAAAATAAATGCAACATTGGGTTGAGACATTCTACTACTGCAAAAGTTTAACTTAATTTTGAGCGTTTTTTTTTTACAATTTCTGGAAGAGTTAACCAAAATTCTGTACAGATTATTTTCTTTTAATTTTCAGTTACAAGCTTTTATTAAAAAAATAGCTGAAACACAAAATGGCACTTTTCGTTGTTGTAGGATTGCTTGTTATACCAGCAATGTTTTGACTGTAGCTAATAATTAGTAGTGAAAAGATAGTAAATATTTACTGTTTACATTTCTGTATTATAACTATATTGCGGCATACTCCACTTGCTAACAGTTATTTATGAAACTGATAATGATCTGCTTGGTGAACAAACAGGCTCAAATAGGTTTTTAGTGGTACAATAATTTGAGGGATGTTTAAAATATGTTATGATCACATTTCATGTCATTGTACTACAGAAGAGTTAGCTTTAGTATCGAAGAATAGTCACATTTCTGGCTGATGGTATACTGTGGCCAAGGTTCAAATGTCCTAGGAATGTGTGACTTTAAATGTGAGTGTGGCCCTTATTTCTTTTCCAAATGTTAATAAAGGTAATAAAGTTGTTCATAATAAGTCCTGGGTTATGTTTGATATTATGTGAAATTTTTGACACCAGTTGGGCAGAATTAGGCAAGGTGAATAGGACAATTATTAGAAATGTTATCTGGAATTCTTTTTACTTGTGAAACTGTGGAAGTTCACTGTAGTATGTGCATTGCCATCTATGCAACACTTACCTGGCTTCTTCAAGTAGGTAATGGGATGTGTTCATAGTGGTATTTGGAAATTGATGAACATCTCTAGGAGAAGGTTATTGTTCTGAAAGAGGCAGTGGACTCTGTTATAGAGGCCATCTCTCAATTCAATTGTATTAACACTCAGGGTTTCCAACTTTCTTTTTGTGGTGAAGATTGTTGAGAAAGTGATGGCAACAAAGAACCTTAAAAGAAGTAAATTATTTGTAATTATTTTAATTTGAGATTTAAGTCCTGGTGTGGGATAAAAAAGACACCGATTGCTCTAGGGAATTACCTTCATCAGAACTTGGATGTGGGTAGAGTAACCCTCTTGGTATTTTTAGACTCTTAAGTATTGTTCAAAATCTTCCAAAATAATGTTTCTCTTACAAGGTTTAGATGTACTTTTATCATTGGTTTAGTTTCTCACAAAGTGGGCAAGTTACAGTCAGTAGTAGTAGTAGTAGTAGTAACCATAATGAGATAAAAGTAATCAATTCAAAGGTTATTCTATTATTGTGATTCATAGAGCTTGGACCAAACATTATTTAACATCTGTATGAAACTAATGGGAGAGATCTTTGATCTGGTGTGAAGTATCACCAGTATGCTGATTACACTCAATGTTTACATCACAACCCCAAATCAAGCTGGAGGTACTTTAATAGTCTTGAACTAGATTTTTGAGGGACTTTAGAGAAGAAACAATGTGAAGGCCTCCTTGTCCACAGTGCCATCTACTCTTTGAGCAGGAGTTGAGAATTCAAGAACACCCAAGATTGTATATCACAGTTGAGAGGGGAAGTGTGGTCCCATCCACAAATAAAGATGGACAATTGCCGATCTAGGGAGCCCTAATAAATACAACCATTTGGTCTTGGTAAAATTGAGCTAGAGTTGAATCCTTCACATCCAGATTCAGACAGCACCCAAATATGGTGACAGAATTGCAGCATTTTGGTGTCTTAAGCTTTAGGGAGGGCATTGTTTATTTTACTCTAAATGTGTTTTAATTGTATTAATTGAGATGTTTAGGATGTTGCTTTTATATTGAGTTATATTATTACAGTATATACTATCCAAAATCTTTGGATTGGGCGGTCATAGATTTTTAAAAAATGAATGACTGGTTAACTAAATAAATATTCTATGCGGCATTACCATTTTTTTTTTATTAATTTCAAATTGTATACTTATGTTAAGAATTTGTTGCAAAGCTTTGCAAGTCTAAATCAGGTGTCTTTTACAAATCCAATTTTTATTTCCCTGTTTTCCAGAAGCCTGTTCAAAATGCAAAGTGAGAACCTGGGACCAGTAAATTACTATGTTGGAATTGATGTTGGGACATCAAGTGTCCGTGCGGCTTTGGTGGACCAATTTGGCACAGTAGTGGCTTATGCAGACCATCCAATTGAGATTTGGGCACCACAGCCTGACTATTATGAACAATCGTCTGATGATATCTGGGCAGCTTGTTGTATAGTCACAAAGGTAGGGACATAATGTGAATGGATGACTATTGTATGCTACATGCTTTGAAGAATCATATCTAATTATCTGAAAGAAGTTGGCTGTCTTTGAAAATGATTGCAATGTGACATCTTTTTGCTGTTAAGTTCACAAAATTTTGGCTTTTGGCTTTTTGTGGAATTATGTTCATCTGTATGATAGCCAGAGGTGAAATTCAGCAGGTTCTAGCAGGTTCACTAGATCTCCTTTTGTTTTTTTCCACTTTACAGGGTTAATCCTGTAAGGAAGGCAGGAAAAAAAAATATTCTGATGTTGTTTCTAGCCTAACATTTATTGTCCTGCTTACAGAAATTGCCCACCCAGTCACATGACCTCCCCCCAGCCATGCCCACCAAGCCACACCCACAGAACCGGTAGTAAAAAAAATTTGAATTCCACTACTGATGATAGCCATGTTTTAAAGACTGACAACAGCTTCTGATAAAACATGTCTAACATTAATTGTAGCTGCATCTTTTTCTCTCTTTCTGTATTAGATGTCTTCTCCCTATGTTGCTAGCAGGGTTTTAATTACCTTCCAATATACCTAACAAAGTTCTATTAAAAACATCATAAATGCAATTGGATAGATATCGTTCATTTACTGGGCAGTTTATTCATTAATTAATTTGCAGTATGGGGCACATGGAGAGCTTTAATATTTATCTAAGTCATGGCAGTTTTGAAATGTGTTGGGTTTCTATTGCAAAATTTATATTTTAAAGTTGTATTCATCCAATAAAGCAGAAAAAAACCCAAATTCTTATTTAAATTTTTAAAAGTGTATGTCTGAGCTCATGATCAGATAAAAAGCATGCATAAATTTTCCTCAAGATGATTAAGAGGCATTTATACGTTTATATCTTGTAACTGTATACATTGTAATGGAAAAGTAACCTGAAAATTAAATAATGCAAAATAGAAGATTATTATTCTGTTGTGGTTCCTTTTCTTTTATATGGATAATATGGGCTGAAATAGTAATGGACAGTTGGGGACAGTGAGGTGTTTTAGACCTCTAAAAAATATGAGGACTCAGACCAGCCAATGTTCTGAGGTTGGCTTTTTAAATATGCATGAGGTCCTTGGTAATTTGTGGATGGACAGTTCATTGTTCTCTTGTTATTGATCAGTCTTTTTAAACATTCATGAGCCATGCTATTGAGCGAGTGTCCTAAGAGGCCAGAACAGTTGTTATGTGAATAATGAAATAAGAGTAGAGAGCTTCTCTTCGTCACATATTCCCTCTCTTTTCCTATTTAACTTGAAGATTAAATATATAGCTATTAGACTCTAATAATCTGATTTACAAAGTGTGTAAAAGGTAAAGAGTAATTCTAACTGATGTTGATGAAAAAACTTTCACTGGCATTAGTATTTGTTTTTTATTTGTCTTTTATTTGGGGGGAAATGGCTTCTTGATCCTCAAAGCTGACACACTGAGCCAGTTGTAAATTTCCTTCATGCATTCACCTTCATTTCTTTGGGCCTAATATGGCTTTCAGAGAACTGGAACCTTTTAAAATGTAGCTGGATGCAATTTAAGAGCAGCTGAAGAAGGATGCTGTTGGACCATCATACTTGGAAGATTAGTTTTCTTGCAGAGTTGCTTCCTTATCTGGAGAACTTAAAGGGCTGATATCAATCATTCAAGTCTCATTGAGTTTTTCCATTCCTCCTCCTTATATACTAATGATTCAGGGAACAACCGCTGTGAGTCTCTTCTGATATTACCCAAACCTTAAGATAGGTTTGCCAAGTTTCTTTCTGTAAGGGCTTCTGAATATTTCCTTCAAGGCCCACTCCAGGGCTCTCTGCATCAATAAAATATCAGACTTTGAACACATATTTGTCACTCAGATTAAATGAAAATTTCTTAAACTGGGTCCTAAGTTGTTTGTTGTTTTTAAATCAGTTCAATTCTTCCAGGTAAACTGATACTATATCCATGGAAGAATTTATATTATCAGATCTCTTCTCAGATCTTACAGTGAAACAATTGGGAAAACACCATGAGAACACTTTTGGATGAGAGCTCATCAAAACAATGAGGTATTTAGTAAGAAAACATGGTTGAGGTTTTTCCTTCAATTTATTTTTTCTGGAAGCGGATTTTTGACAATCACAATTACCAACCTGCTACACTGGAAGATGCACATACCATTTATTTAATAGTTTCGTTCCCATTATTGTCCAATATACCAACATCTCCATTATAATATATAATTAGTCAGTTAAATGTAAAGGAAAATATATTTATTTTGTGGTCTTGGATTCTGGATTTCTGTGGATTTTAAGAAGAATGAATTTTACCCAACAGTGGGTAAAGTAACAAACAGTCCAAACTCATTTATACTCTCTATGTACAGTGCTGTGTGTATGTTTAGATGCGAAGGAGTTTAATCTGAACTTTAGTTTTATATACTGTTAGCTGTTTCCAGTGCCTCAATGAACAGAAAACTGAACTATGTATTTTTTTTTTAATTTCACAGAAAATTACTCAAGGAATAAATATTTTCCAGATTCGAGGGCTTGGCTTTGATGCTACCTGCTCCCTTGTTGTTTTGGATAACCATTTCCATCCTTTGGCAGTCAACTCTGAAGGTAAAACCTTCAAATAATGACAAAGATTTGCAATAGTAAAATGATAATTTAAAAATAAAATCTGGGCAATAATAATATAGCCAGTATAAATTCAATTATAAATTGTGCTGATAGCGAATTATCCACTTTTCAGATAGATGTGATTAAAACGTTTGTATTTAAGTGTATAGGATTTTTATATATTTTTAAGGAAGGAGATTTTGGTGAAAGTGTGAACACAAAGAGGGAATTTGGCTGAGTCGCAAAGAGGTAAAGATTTCTTTATAGAATGACGGCTAAGTCAAAGGGCTGTAGTAAGAAAGCAAAGGAAATAGTCTTCTTTTTGATCTTGTGCATTTCTACATGGGATTTGAGACAAAAATGTACGAATCCTGCCTTGCCCAACTACAGTCATGTGAAAAAGTAAATGAATCCACTGATTTTTAAAAACATTTTCACTCTATTTTAAAATACAGATATTTGACCCTTATTTTAACTTTGTTGTTGGATAAAGGGGATATAATATAATGAATACAGCAACATTTGCTTTTTGTAGCCCCTTGTAAAATTAAAAAAAACCTAAAGCTGAAATGAATCATCCATACGTTGGTGTCTTATGATGCCAACCACTGAATTGGAATGGACTGGAACTGGCCCTTTCGGTCATTTAATTTACTATTCAGTAAATTTAGTTAACTAAGAAAGAAAAATTTTGCTTTCAAAACAAAGAATATAACAAGGACATTATGCTTGGGTATAATGCAATTAGTAATTGAATACAAACAATTACACTTCATAGATAACCTTTTAACAATTATCCAAACATGCTCCAACTGTTGGTGCAGAAGAAGAGGAAGCTGATGAACTTTATAATCATTTTCCCTCTGGAATTGGCAGAACATGCAAGCAAGATACCCGGCTTGTGACTTGAGACTAGAATGACAAAATGTTAAGAAGGAAAACATAGTTGGTCTCTACTACCAAGGAAATCAAAATATTTTAACAATTTCTACCAAATGTCTTCTTGTTAACACAGACTTCCAATGACATCTATATATATGAACATCACCAGAACATCATCACATACACAGAAATCAAATTGGTTATATTGTTGGTATAAGAAGACGGAAAAGCTCACTTATAGTAGCAAAAGTGTGATCAGAGACTGACTGGGAAACAAAATACGAATTGCTCATGTTAAATTTGAAGCCAAGCTAAAGAGGAGTAAAACCGCTGATTGGTGTCCGCAAAATGATATTGATCGTATGCTCACCATTTTTGTTATAAGCCACGATTCAGAGTCTGGTTCCGTCAGCTTTGAATACTGTGTTTGTGTGTGCATTATCAGCTACATTGAAACAGAACAATTTTTAAGGAAAACAAAAAGAACCACTCTGAAGCACTGAATTGCTACAAAGGCACAGGAATTGTGGAATGAATTTAAAGAACTAGTTAATGTGGAATGTGGGGAAAAATAGCCAGAGAAAGAAAGAAAGAAAGAAAGAATAAATAGCAATAGCACTTAGAATTATATACTGCTTTTACAGAATCAGCATATTGCCCCCAACAATTTGGGTCCCCATTTCACCCACCTCAGAAAGATGGAATGCCGAGTCAACCTTGAGCCTGGTGGGATTTGAACTGCCAAATTGCAGGCAGGCAGGCAGGCAGCAGTCACAGAAGTAGCCTGCAGTACTACACTCTAACCACTGCGCACTGAGGCTCTTGATATAAAATAAAGCTAGATGTTAGAACAAACCATGAAAATTGTCAGGAAGAGAACCTGAAGCCAAGAAATACAGAAATCTCAGGAAAGATCTTAACGAAGAATTTTAGAAAGCTGTTAGAAGAGCAATGACATTTGTAAAGACGTCAAGATGGAGAAAGCCACACATACAAAAACAACAAACAAACATAACAAAAATCAAATCAAGGAATGTCTTCCAAAAGAGTTTTGAACTCAGATGGAGGTTCCAGCTTTGAAGTGATATGCTAAAGGCTTCCAATGGACAAATAGTAACTAATGACAAGAAGTACTGGAATATGGCTATGTTGATTTAGATGCCATTTTACATCTACTTTCTGTTTAATTATAGCTTTTATGATTGCTAGGCAGAATCTGTACATTTCTTTTCTGTAATCAGAAAAAGGGGTGGATCGCCTGTCAGTATTGAATTTTCTTAATTGTACCATAGTTGTGTCCAGTTACAACAGTCCCATGTGATTATTTTTGTAATCTGTTCAGTGTAATCTGTTTAGAAACAGTGCCTGTTTCTAATGAAAAAAGCATATTTTTGCTATGGATAGTATCTGGATAGAATAATACATGTACTAAATATTTTAATGGAAGCAATAACTGATTTGGTTTTCTTTTATAAGGAGAACACAAAAGAAATATCATCATGTGGATGGACCATCGTGCAGCTAATCAAGTAACACGCATCAATGAGACACATCATAATGTGCTGTCCTTTGTTGGTGGAGTGATGTCAGTTGAAATGCAGCCACCTAAATTGCTATGGATGAAAGAAGTGAGTTCAAGAATTCAATAGGCTTTGCCATTTTTGTCAAGAAAGCTTGACTCTTCTGATCTGTTTATCAACCTTTCTCAATCTGCTTCTTGTTAATGCTCCAGCCAATATCTCCAACTGACTTAGCCAATCATTGTTTCTAACCTGGTCCTCTCCTTAGCCTTCTGTGGAAAGCATATTGGGAAAGGCTGCTGCAAATGTTATGAGATAATAAAATACAGAAGTATATTTATCAGTAACAACATTAAAACAGGAAATTGCAATAATTTCCTAACGATTCCTGTTTTTATATTGGCTGCTTCTAAATATAGTTGTGATTCTTAGCATGGTTGTTTTTAAAAATTGGATTAAAATATTTAATATTTTCTCAATTAGAAGACTTGGCATGTTGTATGTTTGTCTTTAGAAGACTGAGATCAAGCCTAAACTATTCAATAATGCCAGAAAAACACATAGCTAAAAATAAAAGTGTTAATTAATATTAACTAACTTTGATATATTTTATATCAAGAAAGATAGACTAATGTCTCATCCACTTCAGAATTCATACTGCAATTAGGATTTTTAATTGACTCTGTTGGTTGTTTGGTCTGCTAAGAAATAAATCGTAGAAGCGACATAAAGAAATGTACTTCCTTTTTCCAATGATTCTGCTATTTTGTTATTTTTTCCTGCCAGATGGCAAAACACAAAATTTAGTGCATATTATGGTGATGGGACCTAGCTGGTATGTGCCCTGTATTATATTCAATAATAATATTAATGAGTATCCACAGATTGTTGTTGCTTCTATGAAAATGACAAAAGAATCATTGCACCATAATGCTGTAAGCTCTACCTCTTTTGGATGTGAGTGTGATGTCATAATGCATGTACAAAAGGGGCAGAGCTTATACTGCAACAGTTCACAATATGTTAATTAGACTGATTTGGTACAGCTGCAGACACTTGTAAGGGAACCAACATGATAGCGGTAATTGCATCTAAAATAGAATATTTAAAATTTGAAAACTATTAGGACAGAATGGGAATCAAGCAAGTTTCTTTCTCAATTGTATGTAACAATATAAAGCTTTCAGCAGGGCAGAAATAAACCGGCACATTAAAAATGTACTGAAATATGGGAGAAATTGAATAGGAGGGTCATTTTTTGGGTACTGTTGAAACATGTTTGTATTCTATTGAAACATACTGAGTTCTCTACTGAAAATTGATTTGATTAATAAGTTCAGGACAGATAAAATATATCTTCCAGTAATAACTAAGGATTTGTTTCTAATAACTGATGGCCTGCTAAGAGGCACTTTTGATCTCATTGTCAGTATCTTACTATTAGAGGCAAGACAGACTGTTTCAGTTTTAAAGATATACATTTCTAATTGAGAAATGCAAAGAAAAATGCAACTGCTACATATAAGATCTCTAGACAGTGCATTAGATTGAAAAGGCTATAGAATTTTGTAGTATATATATAAAAACAGTATTTAAGGGACATGGATTCTTAGAGTGCAGATGATTATTTTCAACATAGTGTCTGTCCAGAAAATAAGTAGCTTTTTAAAATACAGAGAACTTTTAGTATTTCCAAACTGTCAATACATTTTGAAATATCCATATTTCTGGAAAGGTGTTAAGGGTACACTACACATCTTTTCAGTTGTAGTTTAAACAAAAATAATTCCCTGAGGTTAGAAAGCTAATTGAAGGATTTCTTCAAATCATATTTGTGTTGTTTGCCTGGCATATTCATCAACTCAAATAAGAATTCATTTTTAACACAATTATAGAATTTGCTTGCATTGCTATTGCTGTATAGTTTTTAAAATGACATCCTGCTTTCCCCAATGTATTTAAAGTGCCAGATAATGAAGAACAAATGGTAGACAGTACTGACCATCATATTATTTGAAATGGTGAGATGATCCCACTTACAACTTGGTTCTGAAGTTCAAAAACCTGCAGTCACCTGACCGTATTTTGGGCACTGAGCAATCAGCCCACATTTACAGAAGTTTGCAGCATCCCACAGTCACGTGGTTGCAATTTATGAAGTTTTGCAAAAAAACTGTGGTGATCCAGGGCACAGCACAGAGATCACACAAACAGCTGGCAGTTCAGACCACCCCTTTATTGCTCCAAATTTCTCCAAATGCTCCCACGTTTCTGGCAAGTCCCAGAGCAAAGTGATGACAAACCCCCACATAAACTTCAAGCAGGGTAAATCAAGGAGTCCAGGAAGCAAAGGATCCAGGTAATAAGTCCCAAAAGCCAGAAAGAATGCAAGGACTCTTGGAAAGTTCAAATGTCAGCACTCAACACTTCATCAGGAACTCAGTGTTTGCTCCTGACAAATACCCCTCCCCACAGCGTCTCCTTAAATCTCATTCCCCAGGTGTACCTTGTGAGGTTGGGCAGGGCACTCTTCTCCTGAGTAGCCTCCTCAGTCTATGCCGGGGTAGGGAACCTTGGCTCTTTCATGACTCATGGACTTCAACTCCCAGAATTCCTGAGACAGCACCTCTTGCCTT
>JAEANM010012782.1:0-14668 GCA_017656035.1 Myanophis thanlyinensis | reverse complement strand
AATCTCCCAATCAATGGATTGACTCTTCACTCGACGAGAAGGAGCGTATCACGTAAGTACCAACGCCTCCTTTTCTCAGTTTTTTAACTTCCTGAACTCTATAAGGCTGCTTCAGTTTGCAAAACCTGTTGCTAGTTACCATTCCTGATCCTGGTATCATATTATGCTAAATATAATTATGAAAATATTCAGATTGAAGTATTTCAATATTATTGTAAGTCAATACCTATTTGTTCACTGAATTGTTCTCTATGTTCTTTTAGGTTATCCGTGTTAATGTATATTATAAAGGAAGCCAGAGATTTTCTTACAAATTTCAGGATAAAATGGAATAACAAATTTCAAATGAAAGATCTGAAAAAATTCAAAACAGTTGTATTTAAATATAGATGCAATAATGACTAAAGAAAGCAATATTAGCTATTGTTTAGAATTACTAAGCGCACACTACAAATGCATCTAAGCCCTAGGAATTTTTATCATGAGCAGCTCTCTAAAAAAGCAACACTTAAATTCCTTTTTTTAGTAAATTATTAAATACTAGACCATCAAGAATCATAGAAATGTTCAGGACAAAGCTGTATGATTTCAAGACCGTTCATCTTGGTTTCTCTTCTGTTTTTGACATACAGTAGAAACATGACCTTGGGGAAACTCAAACTATTTAAAAAAAAATTAGAAAAAAGTTTACTATTAAAATAACCTAAGTTGCATTGTTATATATTTTCTAGTCTCTCCTGGTATGTCTTGTTCACATATAAATATTTGATAATATTTTGAAATGTGTAAGATGTGGAAATTGTGTTTCATTTTACTTTCAATATTTTTACAGTGTACAGACTTCAATATTGAGCATTGCTCAATAGCATTGCCTAGTAACAAGATAAGAAAAATATTTATTCTTGGGATGCAACCTAATAAGAAAATGAAGAACTAAGGCTGGCTAATTAGGTACAGTCCAAAATCTTGAAAGTTTCTATGATTTCAATTATTGTGTTTTCACTGACCATGAAAACCATGCGGTATACTTGAACTCAAAAATATCAGAATTGTCATTTTAATGAAATATTTTATAGATTCTAATTTAAAGATTTGCCTATTTGTATGGAATTCAAGACCCAAGAGTTTTCAATCTTTCTGATCCATAGGCAGTTTAAAAGATTAAAAATTTTTTCAAGATCTAAGCACTCCTAAATTTCTTACTACAACAAAATATCCATTGCAGGCATGACAATGGCAATACTAGGGCACAAGAGAAATGGAATCACAAAGACAAATAACCAAACTGTCTAGTTAAGTCAACATAACTTTCTGTATTTGCCAATAGATGATCATTGGAATATAGCAATTTGCACAAGAACCTGACTTCAAGGTAGAGATGAGTTCAGAACCACCAAATACAGCATCGCTCTTTTGATTCTGTTTCCTGGTCTCCAACCCAACTAATTTCCTCAAGTGACCTCTAATTAATTTTCCCTAAAATTAATTTGTTTTCTCCAATTAATAGGAAGTTCATCCCAAATCAATGTTCTCCAAGAGTATTATTCAATCCAATTCCATTTCAGTTTGTTCTCAGTCCACTAATTTCCCAACTACTTAATTTCCTAGAGTGGTCTTTTGGAAAGATTAATATTGTAGATATTTCATTCACACCATTCTTTTGCTTCTGGGCTAACAATTGCCCAGCTTGCTGAGTTGCTTAAGAGTTTGGATGAAAGGTGTTGATTCTTAATTTAATCTTTTAAACAAAAGAAATAGATGCATTCATTTATTTATCCAGTTTTGACCACCCAACTTAGTGGTGCTGGGCAGCTTATAAATAAAAGAAGAAGAGGGTACATATATTGTTATGGAATGTGTGGATGACTTTGGAGGATGAGGGGAAAAGATGCTGCCTAAGAAACAATCAGACAAGAGATGGAGGCTCCCTCCCCAATGGATTAATGATCAGCAGAAAAAAGATAAGAAGGACCCATCCCAATTAATCAGGCAGTTACAAATGGTAGCATGAAACTTTCAAGAGTGATGAAGAGCTCTTCCTGGTAAATCAGACATGAAACACAACTAGATGAGTTAATTCCACTTTATTATAAGACTACATTAACAGAATCAGCAAGTCTGAACGTACCAACTTCCTATCACCACTTCCACACGTTAATATGTCTGATCTCTGTGAAGGAACAATTAGAGCATCTCCCTTTCCATTTTTCCTAGGAATGAGCTGAAGAAATAGTTCCTTGGCAGAAGAATAAAAATTTCTCCAATTTGATAGATTTGAGTGTGTCAGAAGGTTCAGCCTAACTGGGATACTCTAGCATAATTATTTCTTTACAACACCCAAAGATTAGGAAGAAGACTTAAAGACTGCTGACAAACATTTTTTTTTTAATTTCATGGGCAAGAAAAAAGGCATTAATACTTTAGTCTACCTTACTCAAGTCATTTTTCAAATGACTTTTCATATTTTGTATTAACAAAGTGAATTACCCAAGTCTACTCAGTATCAATTTATGCAATTAAATATTTCTTAATAGTACAATTTGGGCCAGATGTATTAGTTGCTTCTGACATTTCTAAACAAATAATACCAGTAGAAAAGATATTTGAAGTCTTTAAACCTACAATTTATTTTTATTCACAATTGCAAAAGTTGCATTGAGATGCACAATTTGCAGGTATTGGAATAATGAGTTAGAATATTCTATTTTAGCAGACCAATGGGCTAAAAGTATGTGGAAGTAGTTTATATGCTCCTAAATAAAATTAATTCAGCAAATTCTTGAGTATATTAGGTACCACAGAGGAGCATAGTAGGGGTTGCTTCTGTATTTTTGGAAGTGCAATATATTGGATGGGTCTCTGACTCAAACATAGACCAATGGGCTTGCTCTATGTTGATATAGCTTTGATTTATTATTCATACAATTGTACACAGAACTTTAAAAAAAAAAAAAGATCAAAGATGGGAATATATTGTTGAATAATACAGTATTCCAAAACTTTGGAACCTATCAAAGTATGAAAAACGTTGGATTTATTGTGCATGGGCAGAAGCTAAGATTAACATTTCACTTGGATGGAAAGTAATTCATGGTGAAAGACACTCTTCCATATGAATTGACTTTCTACCAGCTCTATGGGAAATTTGATTAGTTTGGAGTAGATGATTCTTGTGGTCCCTTCCAGCTTTATGATGCAATGATACTATGGTGACATATGATATAAGTCCTATATGCTAAAGGTTGAATGTCATTGAACTTTGTTCTTCCGTTATATTTTATTATTTTATTTTAATTTATGATTTGATTTTTTAAAACATATTTTATTTATTTTCTGGTACAGTTTGCTTTGTTTTTATGTTATCATTTATGACTGTAGATTAAAAGGCAATAACACATTTTTAAAAAGAAGGAATTGTTTCCTCTTGATAAGCTTGAAATTGACCCTTTTTTTGAACTTGTAACAGGTAAACAGAGGAAGAAACCAGCAGGTGCGATGTGTTAATCAAGCTTTGTGTCAGTCAATAAGAGTGTCACGTATTCCTCATTACACCACTTTCCACCTGCTCCAGAAGCTTTCCATATGGCTCTCCCATACTGCTTTACTTAGCCTTGGTTGATTTGACATGTTTCTAAATGTCTCCTAGAAATCACAGCAGAGAATAGTATCTGCAGAAGGAAATAGACCGAGATAACTAAGTAATATCAGATAATAGGCTACTAAGCATTTTGTTGGAACTGTATATATAAACCTATCTGCTTAAATAATATAATAAAGTGAGTTGGCAGTGTCTCAGATGAATCTGATTCATCTCCCAAAGATGTAGCAGACAGGTGTTCTGATCATATTTCCCTACATTCTGAAGCATATTTTGGAGATCAAGTTTAAAGTACTGCACAAAACCCTAATAATAAATTCACAGCAAGTCCCTTGGATGATCAAAGCATAATGCTCATCCTTCCCATCCCCTTATAATAATCTCAAAGAAGTATGTAAGCACTCATTCATAAGATAAATTAAAATAAATATGTCTTTTAAGCATGGGGCATGGGAAAAAGAAAATGGCAGGAAATATTATTACCATGTTCTCTGATCACCTTGTTATCACAATGAAACCATCTGGAATGCCCAGTATAGGCAATTTATTTCAAAACCTATGATATAATAGTTAGGGTACAGAATTATTTTTTATAAAGTATGTTACTTATTTATTACAGGTTAAAATTCCTATTAGTCAAACCTTGGGAGAATTCCATATTAATAAAAGGGAAAATGTCTTGCTGGATACTGTTCCCTTTCCTTTTCTAGGAATATGGTCACTATCAAAGAGACAGGGAAAGAAAAACAGAAAAAAAGAGAAAAATTGAAAAAGAAAAGTTAATACAAGTATTCCAATCCATCTCATATTCAGAAGGCAAATGGACCTCTTTTGTTCTTTCCATTCACATCTGCTTGAAGAAGTAAGCAAGTAGAGAGACTTAACAATATCATCATTTACAGTATATGACTTGGCAGCTCAAGAAAACAACAGCCAACAACATAATAGCCACCCATCAGCATCCCAATCAACCAATAAAAAGCCATACACAATCAGGCACCACATAAATACTATGCATAAAATAGCCCAAAGCACACATTCCAGTAGAGAGAAGTTTCTTGAGGATGGGCTCCAGCACAAATCCCAAACTTTGGAAGAATAACCCTCTGGTCTTGGTGACCAACCCAGATTTGATCCTGTAATTAGAAGTCCACAAATGTTATCCCTTTTCCACCTCACATACTTGCATATATTCTAAAACCACAATCAGGTGGCACAAAGTCTTCTTTGATCAATTTTTAATTAGAATTCTGTGGAATTGGGACTGCTTATCTCCTTATCAACCACCCTATTCTTTCTTTCCAATAAGCATTTAAAAATATATATCTGTTCATTGGTTCCTTTTTTTTAAACCAGTTACTTTCAAGAAATTGACCAAATTTTACTTCTCTAAAATATTTCTTGTTTTCTTTATTTACTATTTCATATGGCCCAACTTAAACCTTAGGTTGGGACCATTTTCCTAGCTCATCATTATCACTGCCTTCCTGAGAAGCTGGGACTATATTCTAAGCAATCAGCATTTAGTAATGAATCAACCCCAAACGGCTAACTACCCCATACATTTTACAACTCATTTTCTCTTGAGGGAATTCCAATATGTCTTCATCGAGATGAGCTGTCTCCATCGCTGATTTATAGAAGATATCATAAAGCTGTCCATATCCAGAATTTATTCAGTCACTGTCAGAATTTCAGACCATATTTAGGAAGTTACCTTTTTTTAAGTACTAAATATTTTTCTAGACAACATCACTGAACACTAAGTGATAAACTTGGAAATTAGACCAGAGTAGTTACTTACAAAGTTTCTTACAAAGGAATGAATGTATGGTTCCAATTTTCAAGTGTTGTGATGTAACATAGTTCCCTGGATATGACAGCCTGACTTGCAGTAATTGATCTGTGGTGTGCCAGAGACCTCATGACCTAATGCTCAGAATATGTGGGTTTCTCATATACAAATACACACATCTCTGTGCACACATTCACAGATGGCAGTGGTGGTGGGGAAATCATAATTAACTTGATCTAACCTTATAAACAGATCCTAAATTCAGGCAAGCCCAGAGACCTGGCATTAACCTCTCATAGATAGAGCTTGTCTAATCCAGACCAACAGGACTACATTAGGTTTCTCCAGAAATGCACAGAACAACAAAGCAGGGAAGATGCTTGCTCAGCAGAAATAATTCAGTGTACATTTTTTTTACTAGTACCAAGATTAACATCATGAAATTAATTAGAGTAAACCTCATGCTAATGCAATAGGACAAGTCTAATCATGAAAAAGGAACCAATACTAGATATTACCTCAAGAACAGAATATAGAGGGATTTACTAGAAATATGTGATGTTAATATCTGCAGTAATGATCAGTGAATGTTAACTTGATTCAACGAATAATCATGAATCAGTTACAAACAACATTTGTATTGCCCCATGCATGGTATAATCTCAACAGGTAACACTATCTCAGCTCAGAAACTATGAGGGACTATGTGTTCGGGTAATATTTGATTGGGAGAATGCCAGGGAATCTCAAGACTGGATGAATGATGGTAGAGTCAAGAAAATATCCTAGAAGATAGGTAAACACACCTGTGACTGCACAATTAAAACTATACTGTTGTGTTCATATTGATATCAGGAGGTGAGTCGAGGGCAGTTTTACTCTCTATAGAGCATAAATAATAGGAGGGAGCAGGGAAGATTTTGGATTAGATGGATATTAGATTATTTGGGTAATTTAGGGATTGAGAGAAAATCTTCAGAGTTTTATGAGGAATTTAAGGAGTTTCAGTAGGTCAGTGAGGTGATGTTTTTTATCTGAAGTAGTTTCCATTTGGAAGATATTCCCTGATATTACTACCAGCAAGAGGTATCTTCTAAGCAACTTGTTTCTAATATCTTACCATATGTTTATTTCTATTTTCTATTAAGTTTGTACGCATTATACAGCAAGGTAGAATCTCCAGAAATATAGTATTTAGATTATATTGGCTATTAAGGAAGACTCCAGAAAGATCACTAGTTGATGCTTATAAGCGTCTCAGTGCCAAGACTGAGTTCTAGAAAATTCTTAATTGTGAAGCCCAGCAAATCAAGTAGAGATTTTTACAACATCCCTGAATTAGCAAACAGAAGGATTCCGATACAGAAACCAATATTTCTTTTGAGCAATATTCATTGGAAAATGTCAGGCTGGTTACGGGTGGGGATAAATGAAGAGAGTAAATAGTGCATGCTTTCTTCTCCCTTTAAAAAAATTTTTTTTTGAGGTGAAAAATGGCTTTCTGTCCTGCCTGATTTAGCTGGGTGATTATAACCCATGTTTCTTTGTGTGTGTGCATGTGCGTGTAATAGTCACTCTACTCAGGCTCCCTGATTTTTGCCCTCAACTTTCTCTAGGATACAAAAGGCTAAAAGCTCCGCAAAGAAAGAGAAGCAAGGAAGTAGGGCCTACTAAATATTGGAAGAAGCTGCAATTTGCCTCCTTGAAGTCTGTATTCTCTTTTCCCTTCGCTTTCCCTCCTACAAGGGAAGAAAAGCCTTCTCATCATGTGATGGCAGAGTTACCAATGGCTGGAATGACTGTGATGTGGAGGTTGGCAATGTCATCCCCATAGAAATGAAATACCTGTGGAATTTGTTACTTGCCAACCTTGAGGGAGAGATAACCCTCACCTTGTCAACCAATCAGCATCTCAGCCTTTCCAGTCAAGGCAATTTTGGACTATATCTCATCATTTACCACAGAACTGGACTGCGCAGTCACTGGACTGTGATGACGTCAGAGGCAGAGCATGTTTCTTCATTATTGTGAAGGGCTCCACTGAGGAAAAATGAGACAAGAGACCTAGAGTTCTGTACATCTTTTAAAAGTAACCTTCTGGTTACATTTAGATCTCCCAGCCTCAACTTCCAAACTGTTTCCAGTGGAAATTATTCTGGGAAAACCAAATGAAAAGTCCCCTGTGCATTTGGCTCAAATGTTCTTGCTTTCTCCTCCCTCCCCCCATCCCCCGCCTTCTTCCACTGCTCGTCTTGAGGTATAAAAATCTATAACCGCAGAGCCAAGGAAGAGAACTTGATGAAAAATCCGTATGCCAGCCTTCCCACCACTGTAATTTCATTCTGCCTTTGTAATTGCCTGATATTACATTGTTCCCTGCCGGAAGATTAATTAGCTAGTCTTACCGTCCAACATACCATCCCTCTGAAACCCTCAAGGAAGCTGGCATGGTGCCAAGTTTTGCAGATTTGCTATGCAGGCTGGCAGCTGCTTCTCTTCTCCCTTAACAACAGTTGCTGTGCCAACATACATCCCCCCTTTTTCTCCTCCCCAGCCCTCCGCCAAAGAGGTAGTGAAGTTTTAATGCCATCGGCTGGGCAGGGGTGGGGGGCGGGTGAAGAAATGAAACCCCCAAATAATAAACAGCACACAACCCGAAAGTCTGATTGGCATAATTACTCACACTCATTAAGTATGGCTGCACGGCATATGCAAATCGGGCGACTCGAGTACACGAGGCGCATCAAGCGGCTGGAGCATCAGCAATGCTTTTCAGATTCCTCAGTCCTGGCTGGGATGGTCGGGAAGAATGCAAGCGAGATGGCATCTTGCAGGGATGATGTGCCAGACAGACAGAAAACAGCCTTTGACTTCAAGCTCAGGACCTATGACGTTCCACAGAGGGAGCCTTGAAGGAAGGAAAGGAAAGGAAAGGAAAGGAAAGGAAAATAGGGCAGAGGAAGTTGAAAGTGGGCAGTCATGGGGGAACATGACCAGCCATTTTGGATTTAAAGAAAACAGTGGGACAAAGATAAGACAAGACACCAACCTGTCCAGATAGGTATTCTGCTTTCATCTTCCACCCATCCCGCTCTCTCCCCATAACAAGTCACCCTCCACAGCAATCAAGAAATGGTGGGGTTTCTTCCGCAACAATCATTAGCTAAGACAATAGCATTTTGCATACACATTGAAACCGCGTATTGTGAATTCACTTGGCAAGGAGCCCGATCCAGCACTGAATATCTCAGCATGCCGGGCACTATATTTGCTGCTTTTGTTTGACTCAGTCTTTGTTTTTGGCAAAGGAGGTTTTTTTTAATTAGCCTTTCTCTCCGCCTCCATTATTTCCGCATTTTAATTTAAAAAAAAAATAAAAAAAAATAAAAACCGCTCTGTTTTTGCTTTATTTGACGGGTGGTAAACAAATAGACTGAATCTCCCAATGCAAAAAAAGAAAAAAAAATAGAAAAAGAAAAAAGGAGGTCTTTTGAAGTGATACGGTGATTTTTTTTTCCTCCAATCAACTTACAACTGCATTTATAATCAATTAAAAGAAAAACCCTTCCTCCCCCCTCCCCTTTGTGACTTCTCTTGCACACTGTTGATAAATGAATTGTTGAAAAATATTGGGGGTGGGGGGGGAGGAGATGGGATTAATGAAATGAGAAATCACAACATACATAGATCCTAATGCCCTGGGTAGACCAATGCTAATTAAACGACAGGCAATTCGTTATCTTGAAGATTAGATGGGCTTATCGAGGGTCTTCAAGGCTGCATGGATGTCTCTGAGCACTTCATATCGGTCAAGATTTGGGTTTTTTTCTCATCTTAAAACTCCATTTGTCTTTTGCTGGAGTGCTGACATTGGGAAGAGAGAGATGCCCATCTGTTTCTCCCTTCCCACAGGCATTCTTGCTCTGTCCCCAGGCAGCTTGGGTGTATGTATGTATGTATGTATGTATGTATTTATTTATTTATTTATTTATTTAATTCCTGAGTAGCTGCTGCTTCTGAAGATAGGTGATTTAAAAACCAGGGGAAAAAAGAGAGAAAGGAATCCCAGCAAGACACACATTAACAACTACTAGACATATCGGGGGCTTGTTACAGCCTGATTGTGGTTTTCACTTATTTCTGCAAGATGCTACATCCAATTACAGCGGGGGAACCTGGCAGACACTACGTTGCTCTTTGTAACACCCACTCGCCTGTTCCTGCTGGCAATCAGGAAGATTTTGGAGACACATGTTGTCGTGCCCTTGGATGCACAAAGGCAAACTTACCAACTCTGGGAGGCAGTAGTGACTGTCAGATCCAAAGTGGGAGGGGTGTAAAATATTTCCCAAGCACATGAAGTAAGGATTGGGGATAATGATCTAATGGCATCCTACAGTCTAATTAAGCTCTGCCAAACTTCATGCTGAAGCTGAGGTAGAAGACTGAAGCCAAGAGGTACCCCTGCCAGGCATTGCCTGTCTATTTGTTGTTCCCCGCCCAGCCATTGCGCATCTTTGTGCACTGCATGAATTAAATGCTGATGAATGTGGCATTAGTTAATTACACAAAGATGCACATGGTAGGGGAAAGGGAGAGCTGCACTATGCAAATAAGCCAAGGAAGCCCGGCTGTAAATTTGTTTCAGTCTGCAATGCTGTTTGCCTTTCCCCTCTTGGTCCACATGGCTGAATGACAAAACTGAGCACTAATAAGGCAGCACGCCTAACCTGCAGGTGCCAAATTGGCATCCAGGAGATTTACAGCCATCTGTGTCAGGATGACAAGAGGGGAGACAGGAACGGTGTCACTGCAAGGAAGAGAGAAGAGTCGCAGACAGTGTTCAGTGCCGCCATTTTCTCATGCTTGAGAGGAGAGGCAAGGAATCGGCCGTGCACCTTTGAAATGGCTGTTTGAAAAGGGAGTGCCCTCAGATTTCATCCTGGTCCATTTTCTGCAGAAGAAATGTTGCCCCTTTATCAAAGGAAGGGACTGCCTGCTAAGATGCTGTTAAATTACACATTTTAATAGGAACGCATGAGGTGTCTAAATGAATGTTTCTCAGTTTTCAGGTGGGTTGTGCTTGGTTTGTCCTATGATAAGGACATTGACATACCCAAAGATATGACCATGGTAGCTGAGAATGATGGGAATTGTAGTTCCAACATCTACATGGGAGTTAAGAGAAGATTGCCAGAGACCAAAAATTATAGAATACCAATGCACATACTGAGATAATTTTTTCCAGTATTAATGGGAGAAAGAAACTATATTTCAGCTTTCCTCTGAATTTAATATTTCGCTTTCATGTAATATTTGGATTACAATAAATCCAGAAAAGTACATCACCATTTACCTAAGCTCTGCAAACATAAAGCAATACTTTTGTTTGGCATTCATACTACTCCATCCATTTCAAGTGCTGGGATGTTGGTGACTAAGCAGTAGTGAATGTTACCCATCTGCAGATTCATCTTTTGTTGCTTCTGGACATGTTTAGAATCTGGGAGTGACAACCAAGAACTTCCAAGTTCCTCTATAAAAAGAGAAGTAACTTCTTTGTATTTGCTTTCATCCCTTCATGCCACCCCCTCCCCTCACAACTCCCTCTATTTGTCTGTTATAAATTCAGCAAAAGCCCTTGGAATCTAGCTAGTAGGGCTGTGTGAATATTGTTAAGAGATCCAATTTATTGAATGCAATTTATTTCCAAGTTGAATCTTTCCAAACCATAGAATAATCAAACTAGGTATAGCTCAAATAATTTGGATTGTTCAAATGCTTCTGTGCATGTGTAAATGTCAAGTTTTTCTTAATCAAACTGGAAACCCACACTGAAATAATTTGACAATTTCTTTCAAGCACCCAAACTGAATTTATTTTCAGAATTGGTTCAATATTTTTGAACTAGAATAATTTTCTGAGAAAAATCATCTAGTCAGATTAGATTTTTGCCTGATTTGTACAGACCTACCGGCTAGCAAGTCAAATGATTCAGTAGAAAACCGAGAGAAGTTAAGGGTTTTTTGGGGTGGAAATGATATGATGAAGAATTGCAGAAGTGTGGATAAACTTGTAGAGGGGAGAATACTGGGAAAACACTCCCATGGAATGGGGGAAGAAGGGCACTGAAAGACCATTTCCACAAGATGTTGCAAATCTTTCTGAAGTTGCAATGACTGTAGGAACTGAAAGCGTGTTTCTGGAAAAAACTACCATTTTCCATGAGGGAATAAAAAGTGATACACCGAACATTTGGATTCCTTCCCACTGGATTATGACATTGTTAAAATGATGAGGGTCACACAGGTGCTGAGAAGAGCTGTTGAAATGGTCTCACTGTAGCAGCTGTCAGGAACCAGAAGCAGAAGGAATGGTTTTAATATAAAACTCCACAGGCTGCTCTCTTACTTATTGCTTGCTGGCTTTGAGTTCTCTTCATCACAGACTTTTCTTGCATTATAGAAGTTAATACTCTTTTCATCTCAGTCCCATTTCTGAGAGGTTGAAATAGAAGGAATGTGTTAAAATGGCTTTTCAAAACACGTGTGATCTTGCAGTTAAAAGATGCTCAGATTCTCCATGTTCTCTAGCACCTGTATCTCAAGGTCACCTCACAGCCAATATTTTTGGCCGGAAAGTTGCCAGAAGAGATAATTATTACAGTTGTCAGTTGTTACTCTCCAGCTCTGGCTTCCAACAGTTACTTATATCACCTCAAAATGTTGCCTGCCTGCCTGCCTGCCTGCCATTTAAAATTCTTCAGTGTGCTAGGAGAGCATGGAGCTAATAGGGCCTATGCCCTACCACCATGTGTTCCTTTATCCATGCTTCCCTGTTGCACAAGGAAGGGGAAAATAGGCAGAGGCTTGCCCATTGAGATGTCATCATTCAAAAGCAAAAGAATTTTAGCATGCAGCAAGGGGATGCCATGTAGAACTGTTCAATTCTAGAGGTGCTTCATACTTCATAACTCCAAAGAGAAGATTTGATTGATTGATTCCTTTGTTCTATGCCATCCAATCTTGCAGGTTGCAGGTAGCTATTATAAACAACAAAAATCCCAGAAAACCCCAACTATATGTAAAAAAAAATCAAGGACATACACTTACAGATACAAATGAAATGCACGTGTATATCCACCATTAAATCACAGAACTCCTTACTTCTCTGCAAGACAGAATGATTTTCAAATTTTTCCTGAAAGCAAGACAGAATGATTTTCAAATTTTTCCTGAAAGCTAGAAGAGTTGAGTTTAATCAGATTCAAATGAGGAGAAAGTTCTGAAGAGCAGAAATGGCTACTGAGAACACCCATATTCAAGGACCTATCAAGAGACAATTGTGCAGATCTCGAAAGAGATGACTTTCTTTGATCTGGTTGGATGAATATAGGAAAAGGCAGTGACGAAATAACCAGATTTAAAGGACCTTAAAGATAACTAGCAATTTAAATCTCACCCAGAATCAACTGGTAATACTCCAGTTCCAAAACTAATGGGGTCACAGGAGTATAGTAGGATGCACTTATCACTGCGCTTTTGCAATGTCATCAAAGTTTGTGCAAACTGTAGTTTCCAGATGTTTTTCAAGCACAACACCAGCAGATCCAAGATAATCTCTTTTAAAAAATTCCTAGTAATAAATTATGAATTATATGCCAAGATTATTCCATCTGGAATCAGAACAGGGGAAATTGAGGTTAGGGTCTGTCAGTATATTTAATCTATCCTAATTTAATCTGTTCTGATTTTTATAATTCAATAGGATTAGAAAATGTAACTGAAAAACAGTAACAGTGATTGGTCTCATTTGGTACAACAATGAATTTGCAATACAGATGGGATGTTGAACAACTAGTTTTGTGGTGCAGTGGTGAAATTCAGCCTGTACGCACTGGTTCTATCGAACCGGTAGCGACGTTCAAATTTGGCCCTGCCCATCCACCCCTGCCCTTTTCTATCCTATATCCCCCTTGGGATTTTTTTGTTTTGTTTTACTCACCTAAATAGCTTGGCACAGCTGTTATGCAGACCCCTGCAGCCTTCCCAATCATCTGGGCTGCCTCCAGAAGAGAAAAAGTTATTTTAGAAGCTGCATGGCAGCAAAACACAGACGCACCAGACTGGTAGTAAAAAACGGTTGAATTCCACCATTGTTGTGATGCAACCGGATCAGTCTTGAACTAAACACACTCAAAACCATAGAAATGGTGGTAGATTTTAGGAGAAACCTTCCTATACTATCACCTCTTACAATACTAAATAACACAGTATTAACAGTAGAGACCTTCAAGTTTCTAAGTTCCATAATATCTGATGACTTATAATGGACACCTAACATCAAAAACGTCACCAAAAAAGCACAACAAAGAATGTTCTGTCTGTGCCAGCTCAGAAATCTCAAACTGCCCAAGAAGCTGCTGATTCAGTTCTACAGAGGAATTATTGAGTCGGTCATCTGCACCTCTATAACTGCCTGGTTTGGTTCTGCAACCCAACAAGACAGGCACAGACTACAGAGGATAATCAGAACTGCAGAAAAAACAATTACTACCAACCTGCCTTCCATCGAGGACCTGTATACTGCATGAGTCAAAAAGAAGGTTGTGAAAATATCTACAGACCCCTCACATCCTGGACATAAATTGTTTCAACTTCTACCCTCAAATTGATGCTATAGGGCACTGCACACCAAAACAACTAGACATAAGAACAGCTTTTTCCCGAATGCTATTACTCTGCTAAACAAATAATTCCCTCAACACTGTCAAACTATTCAGACTGTATTACTATTATTCTTCTCAACCTTCCTACTAACTATCTTTTCCTGCTTATGACTATACTTTTGCTTGTATCTTTATGATTTATATTGTTTTATTGTTTCCTAGTATGGTATGATTGCTTATTTAGTACCCTATAATTATCACTAAGTCTTGTATCTTATGATTCTTGATGAATTTATTTTTTTCTATTTTTTTCTTTTATTAATACTGAGAGCATATGCACCAAAGACAAATTCCTTACGTGTCCAATCATACTTGGCCAATAAAGAATTCCATTCCACTCCACTCTCTCCACTCTCAGTGCATAAGTTTTGTTTCTGACTTTGTTGTTGCATGAAAGTAGTAATTAGGCAAGTAATATTGACTGTACAAAAAGAGAACTAGAGAATTGGTGTCTGGAAAACAAGCTTCTTCTTAATGTCAGCAAAACAAAGGAATTGGTGGTGGACTTCAGTGCAAAACAGGAAAGGAATTATCAGATCCCAGTCAT
>JAEANM010012781.1:0-14668 GCA_017656035.1 Myanophis thanlyinensis | reverse complement strand
TTCTATTCTATTCTATTCTATTCTATTCTATTCTATTCTATTCTATTCTATTCTATTCTATTCTATTCTATTCGTTTTAGCCCACCACTATCCTAGCCCACAGCTATCCTAGCACTATCCCACCACTATTCTAGTATAAAGATCTTCTAGAGCAGTGGTGTCAAACTCAGTTTCATTGAGGACCACATCAGGGTTGTGTTTGACCTTGGGGGGGCTGGTTGGGAATGGCCAGTTGGCATGGACATGGTGGGCATGACCAGCCCGACATCACTCATGTCAGGAGTACTTGTAGTGGCCTGGGCAGGGCTGGGGGGGGGGATCCACTTTTTCTAGTAGTTTGTTTTGCTAGCATTCTACCAGTGAAAATGGAGCTTGGGGGAGCCTGAGCAACCTCCCAGAGCTCCATTTTTTGTTGTGATGGCCTCCTGCAGCTCTCTATCAGTAAAAAGGGCCATCACAAGTAGCCCTCCCAAGCTCCATTTTCGCTGGCAGAAGCACTGCTGGCTGGTACTTTGCTGTGGGGCACATATAAGTTCCCCACAGCCCAGATTGGGCCCACAGGCCTTGAGTTTGACATCCTGTGTTAGAAAAAGGATTCTTATAACATTGGTGACACAGCTTAATAGCTAAAGCTATTGTAGGATGATGAATGATACTGAACTTACTGTTGCATCATATAGTGTAATGACACTACTTTTATTAATACACTATTAATTCAATTATTTCACATCATTAGAAGCACATCAAGATAAATTGAGCCTGGATATTTTTAAGAAAGCTGAGTATCTTGTTTTCTATATAGTTTTTGAACAGCCCCGGCACTGTGCTCTGGCCAAGGTGCTGAATGTAAAATATCGAGATAAGTGCTTTGACTTATAAGACAAATTCCTTCTGGAAATTTTGGGCTGAACCCCTTGATTGGCACAATTCCTGTGTAAGTGTCATGTCCCAGGAGAAGCACACTGGAAGGAAGGGGAAAGGTTAAACAACCCCACATCCAGTTCTACAATCTTCTCATTTAAAAAAAAAAATTCATTAAGACTAAAATTAATCTCTGGGAGAAATGTATAAGGAAATAAGCAAGCTTTCTCCTTTCCACATTTTCATTCTTGAAAAATCTACAGAGTGTGATTTATTGGTAGATCATGGGATAGAATGACAAGGATTTTTAATGTCCCTTGACCTAATCTCCACACTCCCCAAAATAACCACCAGGTTATTGAAAGAAAGATACTTAGGATGAACTCAGTTGATTGTGTGAAAAGATTTATGAACTTGCTTCTGTTTATTGATTTCAAATTCCTGGATTAAGCATCTCACAATATTTCTTAATTTTTAGAATATGTCTTCCTATATGAGCCTCCCTAATGAATTCAGCTCTAACCGGTGTATCAAAATCTGAGGCCTACCTGCTTCTACCATAGATATTATATTTCATTGATGCCAACTGTTCTCATACATACAAAATTCCTGTTCATACTTCCATATCTAATGCTAATAACCAGGCTTTTGCTTCTACTTCTTCAAGAGTTAAATTATCTCCTCCTCAGAGATACAATAGGGGAAAGGCTGCCATTTTTACTTAATCAGAGATAGAGCAAGGGAAAAGAAAGCAATGTCACGAATAAATTCAATTTAGCTCCATGTTTTGTAGATGCATTGTTTGAATGTGGGTTGTAGAACAATCAATACCTCAGCATTAATCTGACAGATCTAATTGCATTACACTTGCTTTAGTTGTATATAATGTAAAACAGCAGAGGGAAACGAGGCTGCCCACTGTCTTTTTCATCAACAGGCAAATGTCATTACACCCATCTGTTTTCATATCTTCTACCTGCAGTGCCGGAGGGATCAGAGTAATGAATCTTTCGAAGTGGAAGTCTGGTGTGCATTGGTGTTTACTTTCCTTGCACACCACTTCATGATTGACCAAAAGAGCTTTGCAGTCCTAAAAATCTTTTTTGAAGGTCTCCTTGCTCTTTAGGTAAATGTCCTTTAGTCTTACAAATCTTTACACTCTGTTGGAGTGCTATTATTAATCTTATTCAACTGACTGTAAAATAATTGTCATGCACATTTGTGTATATACACAGAGAGAGAGAGAGAGAGAGAAACAGACACACACAGACACAGACACACACACCATTCATTTATTTTAAAAATGGATACTAAGGGGGATAACAAATTCCCTTTAGGCTTTGTCATATAGAGTTTCTGCAACATTTCTGAGCTTTCCTAGGTATTATGGAAACAGTAACTGAATTCTCTCCATCTCTCGATCAGCTTTGTTTTCCTTAAAGACACTGAACTCACAGTGTCTTTAAAAGTATTTCAATTTTCTTTTCAGTTTGTTTAAACATTTCCCCATTTAATCCTGTGCTTTGTAATTATTTTTGCTTTTGGAATAGCCTGTTTAAAAAGACAGATGATGGTAATTTCTGGGTTCCTGGTATTATTGTTATTTGTTATTATAATATTGGCTTTTGACCTGACCATTAGAAAGAATCTGTTTGCAAACCCAATTCTGGTTGAACAGGAAAACAAGCAAATACTGAAAAAATGCATCTAATAAATTCTACTAAGGAACTGATAGCCCTGAATGTATCCAATCAGAAGTCTAATCTAAGAAATGTTGAGAAATACAGACCAGAGCTGTGTCTGACTACTTAAAATAAGATGTGCAATCCATGAAATTTTTCTGATTTCAATCCTTATCTTAAAAATTACCCTAAGAATCTTAAACTGGAATAATGTATCCCTTCTTTCTCTTTTCTTTTCCTCTCTTCCCTTTTTCTCATCTCCCCCACCCCTCTCTTTCACACATACACACACACTACTACTTTAGCTGCAACCACTTGGTGAAGGAAATGTCCATTGAGTAATAGCCCTATCCCTACCAACTTCTGTATCTTCAACGTGTTTCATATGACCATTGTGCCTCAGGACTCATTGCAAACATTTGCCTACCCCATCTGAGCATAAAACTCAACCCTGCTTCCTCACCTCAAATATTTTAAGTGCACGAGATAGAACTGAAGTCTTCCCTCCTTTAAGTGTGAACAGAAGATTCAACATGGCTATCCCATCCTTCTCATCAAAGACAATAGTCTCAGTCAATTCAGCAGCTTCAGATGCAGCAGCTGCAGCAGCTTCTCTCTCCTTTCTGGCATCTTCAATAAGACTCTGACGTCTACCTATGAATTGTGGAGACTGGAAAAAGAGCACAAGAAGAGAAAATTCAACACGACCATGGAAAATGGTTCTCATCTCTATGCAATATATGAATAATCAGCCTCGTTCTGCTTCATTTAGTCCAAATGTAACTATTTAATTATCCTTCTGGTATCCTCCTGGATAATATGCTAGATCGGGAATTGGACACTTGTTTCAGTAATTTCATCCCTCTAGACATGATGTTTCAATCAGTGATATGGGGGAGAAGAACTCCTCTCAGTCATATTCCCATCCCTACTGTTTAATATTGACATGAGGAAGCTTGAGATGACAACATCTGATATTCAAGTATGGGTCATTACCTGAAGTTGAGCCAGAGAGGCTGTTGTCTTGACTCAGGATCCAGAGTAAGGAATTGAGGAGCTGGGAATAAGCTGAACATAAATTCTGATATTGTTTATCAGGAAGCCATCAGATTCTTGATTGACTCCAGTTAACACTCTAGATGGGGTACTATTCCCTCTTCAAATTCAAATTCAAATTCAAATTTTTTATTGGTCACATACACAATCATACATGGTACGATATGCAGTGAAATGCTTACATGACCGCCCGCGACCGCCAGTAAGTTAAAGCAAAATGGGAGAGTAGGGAAGGAAATAAATTAGGAAATAAGTTAGGGATAGTTGGGAAGGTGGGAGTGAGATACAATCATGGTTCCTGTTATAGTCCTGAGTGTTCTTGTGGTTCCTGGTTTAGTGAAAGAGCAATTTGATATCTTAGGGGTCACTCTAGACTCACATCTGCTCAAGTTGGACAAATGGAGGTCACTAGTGGCAAAATTGTTTAGTTTGGTAATTGCCATCCTATCTAGCAATAAACATCCAGATTTTCATTAACCCAGCCTACTATTTTATGTAGGTCTGATTTTGGTGACTGCTAAGAAGCCACAGTTAACTCAGACTCCAACAGCCCATGTTCTGGCTGAATATCTAACATTAATGTTGCAGGTATTGTCTCAGTAGCCAATGGGCTTCCAAGTATCATTCAAACACTATATAATCACTAATATAGTGGCACCTAAGAACTGATAGGACTGTCTGCCTTGAGTGATGCCAAACATACCTCATGTACCATGAAGAGTCTAAAGGTTCCCTTTGTACAATATTGAGGGATGGGGAGCAGAAAACTATGTTTTCACGATATGCTCCATCACAGTGGGAAAGACCACTTTTTATTTTGATGCCATCCACTATGATGCTTTTTAGGAAGGTAGTAAAGAGTGAATTGTTTTAAAGAACATTTAGTTTTTAATATTGCTGAGTTAGGTGCTGGGGAGGGAAGATTTTTATCACAACTTTAATATATCTATATCAAACTTTTTAAAGTTTTATTATTGTTGTGGATTTATGTGAACTGCCTATATTGAATTGACAGATTACAAATGTTGTAGCATATAAATAAACAATACATCACCCATTAAAAACATGACTGTAGTGTACAGAATGCTAAGTTATTTCAGGGTGTAAAATCTACAGTGGCAATCAATTGCTTTAGCATGCTGGTATTGATGTTGAAAGCAACAAGCTGTTATTTTCCAAAATCGTTTTGCTAATTTTTAACAAATTTATGACAGCAGGTTTCATAACTGTTTGCCCCTAATGGAGAGGTGAGCATCAATTCCCTTCTGACAAAGCAGGTATTTTTCCTAGCTGTAAATCTCTGCATTGCCTGGTTCAGGGAGACATAAAGAGCAAAAACCTTAATCTCGCATATAATCACCCACCACTGACATCAAGCAGTTTGCAGAGAAAGAGCCGAATGTTAGAAGAAAGGATTACCCATCAACGCAACTCCAAAGGCTGCTTTTTGAAAGAGGGAACTTTGTATTAATCCTTTAAGGGTGGACAACGACCCACCTTTGGTAAGTTGATATTCTTTTTTTGTTTATATCTTTGATTTGGGGAATTTTATGGAAAAGAATGGGATTTTAAGATAATTTCCTTGAAGAATGCTCCATTGTTTGTTTCTAACCCACCCCCCATCTCTCTTTATTTTCAAAACACCAGAAATTTTTTTGCACATCTGGAAACAATAATAATAATAGTGAAAGGAGAGCATAAATGCATAAATAGCAGCTTTATTCAAAAGCACATCCAACCCATGTTTGTCAGTTTTTCAGCAAAATACTTTTGCCAAGCTTACCACTAATGTGATGTAATTTGCAAACTGGAGGTACTAATTAGAAATCATGCCACCTGAGTAACTATGAGATGCAGATAGAGATACAAAATGAAAGCCAGTTTCCAACCTGGTTAGAAACTGGAGAGCTTGTGAATCCAGCCTTAGGCAAAACTAGCTGAGTGACCTTTGGCTGGTTGCTCTATCTTAGACTTAGGAAGCAGGCAAACCACTTTTGAAAAATCTTATTAAGAAAACTGCAGGGACATATCTGAGAATCAGACACTACTGAATGGAAGAAGAAAAAATATCAAAAGGCAGATATAAAGCATTTGAAAGAATTTCCATATGAAATGATAGTATTAAATAGTCATTTAGAGTTCATTACTCAGTCCGTGCTGATTTGCCTCTTATTATTTAATATTTCCGTTCCCGACCTCATGCTATATATACTTGATTGATTTTAACCCCTAAAATCCTCAACTACCTTCACTGTTAGTGGGCTTGATTGTTGATACCTGTGGTTGATGATAGTAGAACAACTCAACTAGAAAGCATGAAGTTACCAAAGGTCAATGTGACAGAACATACACAATGAAAAGGCTCCTCATTGTTCTCACACCAACACCTGAAGCTGATGTAGAATATGTTTAAGGAAACAGGTGAAACCAGATATGAAAATAATATGATCATAGTTTTAGAAATGTATACTTACTTACCTAGAATTAATGCTAGTTATAGAATTTACTTTTGAATGAACATATATAAGCATATACTTTAAATGTGGTGATGTTGTCTAATCTAAATTATATCTACGTAGTAAAACCCCTGTTGGTTGGATTGTTGTTGTTTTTTTGTATAATATCCCAGCTTGTAATGCCTGCCATTCCCAACCTAGTACCCTTCAAATTCACAGAATTATGTTGGCTCCAAATGATTGGTGTTCCAGGAATTGCAATCCTAAATTATCTAGACAATGTTAGGTTATTTAACTTGATATGTTATTTAAGTGCAAACCATAGGCAGAGTAAAAAACTTGGTTTTTTTATCTGTGAGGAATCTTTACTTCCCTTTTAACAGAAGATACAGGTTACTTCATTTATTAAATTTTTTATTATTGTTTTTAATATTTATTCATTTATTTCCACCAGCACTCAATGAACAATGTTTTCTCTATTGATTAGTGATTAATTTTGCTTTTGTTTCCAGAAAACTGGGGGTATGTGGGGGGTGGGGGAGAGTCACAATTGCCTACAACACTGCCTATTAGAAATAGGTTAATCTTGTTTGAAATGGAACCTGTTACATTAAATAAGGAAGAGAAGATAATGAAAGCTGAAAGCGTCGGATTTCATTCCTAACAGTACTTTTTTAGTCTGTGATTTTAAGCCCGTGTTTCATTATAGATCATGCAATAGCCATCTGGGGCCAAAAGACCTTTCCACCTTATTGAGTAGTATTACTTTCATATTCATATTTGGGAAAAAGAAATTAAAGATAAATATGGTAGCTTCCCTTTTTTTTTAGTATGAGTTCAAGCAATGCCCTTGCATCTGCTCATTTAAAAAAAAACACTTCTGTTTTACAAAGTGATGAATCTTATATCTAAGAGTTAGTTAGCTAGCTTTATATATGAATAAACCCTGGAATCTGCCCTCTCCTGCTGTGTGGGACACAATTTTATAACTTTGCTTGTATATGAGAATTCAGCTCCACTCTTTGCACAAAAGGCAACAGTGAACATCACCATTAGGATGGCAGGGTGGTGTTTGCTTGGCACCTGACTGATCTTGCAAAATTTACTTCATGACTGCAGACAGACGAAGCAAAGACAGGACCACCCTTGTGGTCCCTATTTCAGAGGAAAGCAATTTATAAACCTTCAGATGTTTTGGACCACAGTCTCTACAATTGTCTGTGACCGACCTCACTGGCTAAAGTGAATAGAAGCTGAGATCCAAAAAGACTCCCAATGGGGTGTTCCACCTTGCTTACTCCTGTTCTAAACAAAATTGTAAGGACTGTGCATTTAGCCGAAACCAGTACAAAGTTAAAATGAGCAAACATTTTGCAGGGCTAGTAGAAAGCCAGTCTGGTGTAGTAGTTAAGATATCAGGTTAAAAACTGGGAGACCATGAGTTCCAGTCCTACTTTAGACACAAGGCCAGCTGGTTGACCTGGGGTTGTTTCCATTCTTTCAACCCTGAAAAGCAGGCAATCAGAAAAACTGCAGGGGTTTTTTCCGGCAGTCTCCAGCAAGTCAGAACTGACTCAAAGATACCCCTGTTTCCCACCCACCCCCAAAAGAGAGATACTTTGAATTTAAGCTGAATGAAACTGGCTAGCTGAATCAGTTCAACAGGTACAATTTCAGCTCACAAAGTGGAGAGATTTTAAAAATCAAATTCCCTTGCCTTACTGCCTTCACAAGATTGTTGTGAGGCTTGCACAGAGATAAACCTTGTTCATCAACTGATCTCCTTGAAGGAATATCTATTGATTTCTATTTCAGGTTCTCTGTCAGCTAATTGTTTTTCTATTTTTTATACTGGTGACAACAACAAAAAACTTCAAAGATAGGTAGCATTCGTTATAACATAAAAAAAAAATTCAGTAGCTGCATAAAATACCAAGAATTTCTGACTTCTGAAACTTCTATGAATTAGATACGCAACTAAATGATTGTAATTATAAAATACATTTAGCTGACTACTGAATTAAATCCATGTTGTGGATTGACACAGCATAGTTAGCCATAAACTAACTGAATGGGCTAGATTCATAAGACACGTTTGCCCCAAGAAATATAAATAAGAGCTAGGTTAATCTAGGTTGTACAAATGTATCTGCTGGAATTTCACATGAAATAAACATGTTTACATTTTCACATGGAGTTTCACATGTTTAAATTTGTGGTTTAATACAACCAATATTTTATTGCAACATCACTAAAACAAATCCTCCCACCTTGATATTAATTCCTTCTTCACCCCTAAATATAAAATAATATTTGATTATGATTTTTCTTCATATATTTTTAAAAGTAGCATGAAATCAAAGCTGGAATATGCTAAGTGGCAGTAAGTAGAGAAATTATGGTCTTTTATTTAAGTGAAATGAAAATGTTCCTTACAATTTATTTCCAATCATTTGTAAAAAAAATCATCTAAAAAGATATCTAAAGACTTGTTTTAATATCACTTCTGCTAACCTAGTTTTAGATGTTTTGCAGTTAATTCTCTGTCTCTCCTTCTGCTTCCCCAAAATACCTTGTTATGAAAATATCTTGGATTTAAAAATAAGTTTATGACAATTCCATTGTTGTTTTTAATAAAAAAAATTAAAAATCTCTCCTTCTCAGGCACATTACTCTAGTTTCATAGGCAGTTTTGATTAATGTCTTATACTAATTAATTGCAAAAAATGTACTGTAGGAGAATGTATGATTTCTGCTGAAAACTGTATAAAGCACTATTACTTGTAGAACTTAGCACATTGAGCCAATCAACAAACTTTCCTTCACTGCAGTGACTTTACTACTCTAAATCAATAATAGTGTGTATATCTAGAGTAAATATGAAACTGTTAATCAAAAGAGAATCAGAATTAGTTTGTAACATCAATTGCCAAATTACATTATATTTTGTGGTTGTTTTTTAAAAAAATAACCATGATAAGTATTTTATTTCAGGACCATGAAGGGTGAAGCCTTAATGCTTTCTTCCTATAGAAAAACCCTCACAGTAAAACTCCTATTTACTGCACAGTGCACGGTTTTATGGGCATCAACCACAGGTGAAATGCAGTTTCTTGGAAGGTGGGGAAATTTTCATTGGGTCTGTAATATAGGAACAAAGTATATTCTGCTGTAGACTGATGCCCTGTGTAAATGCAACCAAGAAAGCAAGAGAAATATAATCAATGGTGTTTTATGCTCAAGCTGCTAGGGTGGAGTAGTTTATCTGACATCTTATCTGACATAAATATTCCAAGTTAATGAACCAGAACACACACACATATGCAGTACTTGATTCTTATATATTTGATGACAGGTAGTCAAAAATATAACTAAATTAAAAATAAGAGATTTACCATTGGTGCTAGAAGTGCAATGGCCACACATAACACAAAGTTATAGCTAGAAATATCTATAAAACTTTAATACAGTCTAATATAGTTACATCAAGTCTTGTGGGGACTTATAACCTTCCCTCTGTGCATATCTGCTAGTGGCAAAGTGAAAACTTAACTCAGGCACTCCAGCAAGGAAACGTGCAGAGCTGAATTGAGATTTCAGTGTTACAAAGAGCGCATTAGCAATTTGCCATTGGATATGAATCACTATTCTCTCATGCAAAAAACAAGCAAATAAAGCAGGGCATATAACCACACCAAATTTCCACTAAACTAAAATATTGTAAAACTCCAATGCTAGACAGTAATAAGACATGCAAAGCAATTCAAGCATACAGTAATAAAAGAAAGCCTTTTGTCATTGTTTTAGTTTTAGCCTAGCTCTTATATGAGTCCACATTTTCCCCATTTTATAAATTTTTTTTATTTCGTTACTTTTTCTTCTATAAAGGACATGCTTCTTCTGGGCAGCTGCATTATTCTCTGGTACTAATAATTTAGTGCCAACATTTCTAAGGACCGATCTGCCTAGCTTTGGGATTCTCCCACAGTAGATTGATGCTCATGGTACAAAGTTAGGTTTCTCTTCCTTCCCTACATTTGCCTGTCTCTGCAAATCAACATCTCATCCCAGGGATGGCTGAGAGCATCTTTGCTTACCATGATGGCCTCAGCTTGTTTAGAGTCCAGCTCCGATACTGCCCGCCGGAAGCCTTTGGCTGAAGAACTGGAGGTGTTTGGGGTTGGCATCTTTGCTGATGAACTGGCTTAGCTTCCAGCACTATTTTCCCTTCTTATTCTGGGTTTTTATAGGGCATGTCTGACGTCAAAGACCCTCTCTGATCCCCCTCTGTCCACCTCCCTCCCTTCAGCCTCAGGGAGAGAAAAGAGGAGGAGGGAAGAGTTGCAGAGGAAGAAAACACTTGTGTCCCATTAAATGTAATTGCCATAAAGATGACAGGCACCCAGCTCCTGAAAACTCACAGTTGACTCCCTGGCACCCAAAGTATTTGCTCAGTTATTTACCCTGGCTTTTTACTACAGCTTCCTCTAGTCATATGCATGCTGAACATTCTCAGTGAATTGTCCACAGTCTGCCTTTGATAAATTTGACCGTATTAGCCTTGCCAAGCAATATGTAAAGTGGTGAAAATAAATAAGAGCAGCATTTTGGGTCATGTGGTTAAAGAAAGGGGATAAGAAAACGATTTGGGACCTGGGTTTGAAATCTTTCTTAAGAATTTGGTGGAGAACTTTTGGGAAATTTTGCCAGATCAAAAGAATGGAACCATTGATTAAAATGTAAGGAGCAAAAGGTTTCTGATCTTCCACAGCAAATGCTAAATAGCTACAAACAGTAAATGCTAGACAGCCACAAAAAGCAAACTTTCAAGCCTTTTAGAATATACACTTAGGGCTTAGTTACATTGAGTAAATCTACTAACACTGAAATAGTGGCTTTATTCTGTAACTGTTCTCCTGCTTTTCCACCCACATGATACTCAAGTATCATCTAAATACAGAGGTTGAGGTTCTATCAGAATAAAGACACTTGATTTAAATTTCAAGGCTGACAAACATTAATAAAACTACTCTCCATGTTAAAAATTACAGCTACCTCAACATCCTCAGTAGGGTTGACTGGGAGCTGTGTTTACTTTCTTTTACAGATCTTCTATATCTCAGAAAGCCTATCTGGGTTTTTAAAAAAATTATATCCATTTCCTGATCATCTATTTCAAAGCAGGCTTAAAATTCTCCAGAACAAATTAATAAAATGTTCATCTCTGCTTAGTCTGCTAATCATTACTAATGTATTCAAATATTTCTGTGAGACTGAAAACTCAGAACTTTTTAATGGATTCTAGAATGTAACCTAGTTTGAAATGTTCTATGTGCTTTAGATCAAGAATAGGAGATAACTCCCAACAACTACTATGTACTATGAATATGGTTGTTCTCAATTCCCTGAAATGGGGAGGGAACAGTCTTTTTTTCCTTTCTTTTCAGCCCCTTTTCTCCCCACACACAAACACGTTGCTTGTTTGTTGATTCAATGACCTTCTCCACTAGCAATAAACAAAAACAAAAGAGGGAGAGGAAGAAGGGGAGGGAGATTTCCACTTTTAAAAGACAAGTTCATAAGGTGGAGGGAATTCTCGAATTCAGCATTAGATCATCGTAAACTGTATATTGAGTTGTGTTTAGAAATGCTGTGTTCATTCCCTGCTCGATCTACTGCCAGTTGCTCAATCCTATAGAAGGCAAATCTACATATATTTCATAAACAGAGCAAATAAATATATGAGGACCCCTTTGGTGTTACTGTTGGCTTTTTAATTTTGTCATCAGGGTTACTGGATCAAGAATAAAGTTAGTATTATCCATATTTTTTCACAAAAAAATCACATCAGTAACAGATAGCCAGATTTGTCAGGTTTGATTCTATCTGGTTTCACATTTTTCCAGTATTATGTTGGTATTGTTATCTTTTTGAGTGAGCTTTACTTTTTCCTTTTAAGACCAAACTAAACCTTCCTATAAAGACCAATACTCATCTTAGGAGGCACTGCTAACCAATGTTTTATGCATTTCTAATATGACAAGCAGCTGTTTCTAACATGCGTTATTTTCCCTCACATATTTCTGTGCATATTTCTATTCCAATATACACATTTTCTTAAGTATTCTTAAGTGATAGGTTATATTGCAAAAGAAATATATGTAAAGCTGCAGATATCACTGTTTAATTATGTTCTAGTTTGTGCAAAGCTTTGAGAAGTGAAAATTAAATAAACTCACATTAAAATGTGAACTAAGTGGATTTTCTCTGAAGGTTAACAGTCCCGTCCAATGTTTGAGACTGGAGGAAAAAAATCCTACAAAGGGCCCTCAGCAATAGCCAGATGGTTTCTACCTTTGCTAGGCAGTAAAATAGCGATAAAATGGATGGCTGTTACCATGGCCCAATGTGCTGGTTTTTCTCTCAGCTCAGTTCAGAGAACAAGAAGGGCCAGAGGCATAGCAAATGAGTGGAGAGAAGTCTTTCGTCAAGTCCAAATCAAAAATGAACGAATTGACAGTGAACCTAGATCAGTGTTTCCCAACATTAGCAATTTGAAGAAATGTGGTCTTCAACTCCTGGCTGGGGAATTCTGGGAGTTGAAGTCCACAGACATCCTAAAGTTGCTAATGTTGAGAAACACTGTCCTAACTATTTTAAAGTCTAATTATTATGAAGTAAAGACTGGAATGAAGTTTCTATTAGTTAGTTTTTACCCAGCAGTAGGATGATAGTTTACTGAGCAGAGATAGAAGATTTAGCTAATTTCTTGGATTCACTAATTCGTCAATTGGTTGAATAAGAATCTATTGACCAGGTTTTGTCAATTTTCCTTTTCTTCCTTTGTTCTTTTTTTCCAGTGCCTCATCATGGGTAGGAGAAGTTTTGTAGAATGAAACGGAATTATTTTGTTTCCAAAAGGTGGGGGGAAATAGCAGATTGGGTAAAGTTGCTAGAGAGTCTGATCTATATCTTGTTTGGAATGGCAACAGACATGGATATATCATAGCAGTTTCTTAGAAGTAAGCATATTTTTAATGAATAATTAAGTGAACTACCAAGTTGTCCTCCTCATCTTTCCTATTACATAATACTCAGCATTTTAGTTCCAAGAAGGAAGAATTGCTGTACTATAACAGGGTAACGTCCAGCTGATATTCACAATCCTTAGGTTCCCACAATATAGCTACTAATTTCTTTGCTTTTGTTGCACGTAATACTAATTGGTATCTATGCCTATCTTAGCATTTGGGACTTTGAAAGGTCAAATGTGATAATAGAGAGAGAAAAGTTGATAGATAGAATCTAAAGAGAATTATGAATGTCACTTTGTTCTCCCAACAGATCCTATCTGAAAAGATGATTAGAGTACAATGCATCAAGGAGGTTGTGTGATGTGGTTCCTGTAACAAGCAGAAAAATGAAAACTGCCCTGAGCGGTTGGCTTAGTGGAACTGATCAAATGGAAGAGAAACAGTTCAGGCTGAGCTTAAGCACAAATCCAAAGGAGATGAAAGAAATGGCATGATCAAGGGCAATAATGTGAGTCCTTACGACGCTTGCTTTGACTTCTGAGCATTGTTTTGAAGATATAAAGAAGGGAAAATGCACCTTCCAGGCATATGAACATTATAACCTTAACGTTCCATATGAAATGTGCCCATCACTCAAATCCTTTCTTATGGGTTTTGTATACATTCTTGGAAAGTGAACAATTACTTTCAAAGAATGAAGTAAGAGCTGTCTGCCTAGTTCAGAAACTACCATATCTTTTTGCAGGTGTTTTTCTAAGGAGTTCTAGCATAGTGCTCTAAGGAGTGTTTATGGTGTTCTAAGGAGTTCTAGCATGGGATAGGGTCTCCTGCTTCAACACGGGGTTGGACTAGAAGACCTCCAAGGTGCCTTCCAACTCTATTCTGATTGATGATTGATTGATTGATCCACAAGTGTTGGACTACTGTGGAAGATAGATGTAATGGCAAAAAGGCACAGATTATTTTCTTGATTTTTCATTGAGAATTCTTATATAAAATGTCTTTTCCTGTCTCAGCCTGCATTTAAAAAAAATGTCCTGATTCTTCCAAGATTCAGTTTCATTGGAGATCTCTAATTTCAGCATCTGTGAAAGGGAGAAATGGTTTCTTCTCATCCACTTTATCCACACTGGTACACTTCAATCATCCCCTGTGTCATTTGCATCCTTTCAAGACTAAAAAGCGCCAAATGCCACAACTTTTCTCTTAGCAAAGCTGCTCCACATCTGTGATCATCTTAAATGCCCTCCTCTGAATCTTCTCTAGATCTCTAATATTCTTTGTAAGTGCTGTGGACCTAAATATTCAGATGCCATCACACCATTGATTTACAAAGGGCATTACAATATTGGCATCTCTATTTTCAATAACATTTATTATCCATACATGCTGTTGGGCTTTTTTTTTACAGTTGAGGTATACTGTTTTTAACCTTCATGAACCATTATTCTAAGATCTCTTTCTCCATCAGTCACTGCTAGCTCTGATCCTATTAGAACCTTAAACCTTTGAAAGGCTAGTGCTGTCCCACCTGAAAACCATCACAGATCCGCTGTTAGACCCTTTGCAATTTGCATAC
>JAEANM010012780.1:0-14668 GCA_017656035.1 Myanophis thanlyinensis | reverse complement strand
GTGTAGTGTAGTGTAGTGTAGTGGAATGGAAAATAGAACAGAACAGAACACTTCATTTAGTCAAATGATTAGACACACAAACAATTTGTCTCCAGTGCATAAGTACATGCAAAACAACAGAATGTTAATGGAGAAGTATAGAGATGGTCAGAAGGAGCTGCACTGCATCTTTGTAGATTTGGAAAAAGCATATGACAGAGTGCCAAGAGAGGAACTATGGTACTATATAAGGATGCCAGGAGTGGCAGAGTAGTATGTCAGAGTAGTTCAGGATATGTATGAGAGGAGTACAACAGCAGTGAGATGTGCTGTAAGTCAGACATAGAAGTTCAGGGTGGAGATGAGGCTACATCAAGGATCAGCTCTGAGTCCCTTCCTGTTTGCTATGGTGATTGACAGGTTGACAGATGAGGTCAGACAGGAATCTCCATGGGCAATGAGGTTTGTGGATGACATTGTGATCTGTAGTGACAGCAGAGAGCAGGTGAAGAAACATCTGGAAAGGTGGAGCTCTGCTCTGGAAAGAAGAGGAATGAAGGTCAGTCATAGTAAGACAGAATATATATGTATGAATGAGAGGAAGGGAAGTGGAACAGTGAGGTTACGGGGGCTGAGGTCAAGATGATGCAGGAGTTTAAGTATTTGGGGTCAACAGTCCAGTGTGACAGGGAGTGTGTACAAAAGGTGTAGAGGCGAGTACATGCAGGTTAGAATAGGTGGAGAAAGTTGTCAGGAGTGTTGTGGGACAGAAGAGTATCAGCAAGAATCAAAGAAAAGATGTACAAGACAGTAGTGAGACAAGCTATGTTGTATGGGTTAGAGACTGTAGCAGTGAGGAAAAGACAAAAGGCAGAGATGGAGGTAGCAGAGATGAGGATGTTGAGGTTCTCTTTAGGAATGACCAGGATAGACAGGTTTAGGAATGAGCACATCAGAGGAACACCTCAGGTTGACTGTTTTGGGGACAGGTTCAGAGAGGCCAGATTGAGATGGTTTGGACATGTGCAGAGGAGGGAGAGTGGTTATATTGGTAAAAGGATGCTGGAGATGGAGCTGCCAGGAAAGATGTCAAGAGGAAGGCCAAAGAGGAGATATATGGATGTGCTAAAAGAGGACATGAAGTTAATTGGGGTGAGGGTAGAGGATGCTGAGGATAGAGTTAGGTGGAAACAGATGATTCGCTGTTTCCTAACAGGAAAAGAAGAAGAAGGAGGAGGAGGAGGAAATAATAATGATGCTGATGATACCACCAATAAGAGAATGTAGAAGAAGAGAGTAATAATAACGATGATGATGATACCACCCATAAGAGAATGTAATAGGAAAAAATGAACAGAATAATAGTAATATAACCATATTACTATTATATACCATACTATTATAAACATGGTTAAATATCCTGAGATGTAAAACAGTACTGTGAAAATTAGATGTTCAGCAGAGTGATAGCATGAAGGAAAAAACTGTGTCTCTGTCTAGTTGCAATGCCCTGTTGCTGCATCCTAAGGGGAGGAACTGAAATAGTTTATATCAAGAATATGAGGGATCTTTAAATATTTTCTCCTTCTGACCCATGCAATATAAAAGTCCTCAATGGAAGGCAAGTTACTTGCAATTGTTTTTCTGCAGTCTTAACTATCCGTTGCAGTCTGTACTTGTCCTATTTGATTGCTATTCCAAAACAGTTATAGGAAGAACAAACGAGAGACTCAATCATTCCTCTGATGAACGGATAAGATAAAACTGATTATACTCTATTTTTCCAATCTTACTAAAATGTGTTACATGAAAAACATTAATTGTCCAAAACTATAATGGCTGGCAGAGATCAACAGCCTATTTTGTGATGATCCTGGCATGTGGGAGATTGTGACTTGTAGTTTAAAAGAAGTAAATAGATTAATAAATGAAACAAATGAAAATGTGACTATGAAATTGAGGAAAGGGGGAAGAACCAATATTATTATTTCATATTATGAAGGGGACTTCGTTAATACAACTAAGGAAGTAAAAGTGCAATTTTAATTATGAATGAAAATTCTAAAAGCAGTGTTCTATGGAATAAAAAATGGTGGGTGCCATTCAATTGTGTCATGGAAAACTGGATTTTCAGAGAAAAAGTGAAGAATGCTACTACTTTTAACCATATCTGTATGAATTCTATATGAAAACTACTGGAAAATAAGATGCTTTTTCAAAAAGCAACTTGATTTTTTTTTCCTTGAGGAAGAAGATGTTTCGCTTCTTATCCAAGAAGCTTCATTGGTGGGATTGGAAGGATCATATTCCTTTTCTTTGCAGTCATCTGGTCATTAACATTCTGCCTAAGAGCTCTAATGTTGCCTAATACTAATCCCAAATAATCCTTCCATTGCCCCCACATCCTGCCAGAACCAATGAAGCTTCTTGGTTAAGAAGCAAATATCTTCTTCTTCCTCAAAGAAAAAATAGTCCACTTGCCTTTTGAAAAAGTACCTTTGAGACAACTATGAGCTGGATGACTAGGAATCTCCACAGATGCTAGAAAATACCAACATCTTCAACATCTTTCTGAGCACCACTGTTGTCCCAAAGTGCTTCAAGACAACAACCATTGTCTCCATGCCAAAGAAACCATCTGTGTCCTGCCTCAACGACTACTGTCTCTTTGCATTTACTCCTATCATCATGAAGAGCTTAGAGAGGCTCATCATGAGGCACTAAAGACCCTGCTGTCCATAACACTGGATCCACTGCAGTTTGTATACCGTTCAAATCATTCCACCGACAACACCATCTCTACTACACTAAATCTAGCCCTCACTCATCTAGAAAACAAGGACTCATACATACGAATGCTATTCACAGATTTAGTTCAGCATTAAACACTATCATTTCCCAACACCTGATGGGGAAGCTGATCCTGTTGGGTCTGAACACCTCCTTCTGTAACTGGATCCTGGACTTTTTGACTGGAAGACCTCAGTCAGTCTGGATCACAAACAACACTTCTAATACCATCATACTGAGCACTGAGGCTCCTCAGGGCTGTGTGCTCAGTCCCCTGCTGTTCACCCTGCTGATGCATGACTATGTAGCAATGCATAGTTCGAATCAATCATTAAGTTTGCTGAAGACACAGCAAGAACAATGAGTCAGCATACAGAGAGGAGGTGGAGAAGTTAACAGACTGATGTAAAGCCAACAAGCTGTCTCTGAACGTAGACAAAAAAAAAAGAGATGGTTGTTGACTTCTGGAGGACACAACAGGACCACTGCCCACTGAACATCAACAGCTCTTCCATGAGATCTTAGGAAGCACCAAATTCCTTGGTGTTCACCTGGCAGATAATCTCACCTGGTCCCTCAAAACTGGTTCTATAACAAGGAAGGCCTAGCAGTGCCTTTACTTTCTGAGGCAACTGAAGAAGGCATAGTTTCCATGACACATTCTCACAACCTTCTACAGAGGGACCCTTGAGAGCACCCTGAGCAGCTGCATCACCACCTGATTTGGGAATTGTGCCATTTTGGATTGCAAGACCCTACAGTGCATAGTAAGGATGGCAGACAAGATCATCAGGGTTGCTCTTCCCTCAGTCATGGACCTTTACACTACATGCTGCATCCATAAAGCCAGGAACATTGTGGCTGACCACACACATCCCTCATCTACACTCTTCACTCTCCTGCCATCTGGAAAGAGGTACAAGAGCATTCGGCTCGCACATCCAGACTGTGTAACAGTTTCTTTCCACAAGCCATCAGACTCCTCAACACAAAGAAACAGGAACTATAAATACTTGTGTATTTATAGTTTTTTTTCTAAGTTTTTAGAGTTATGTGTAGTTTTGTGTCCTACAAAATAAATAATAAATAATAAATAATGTAAATAATCTTTATTGCCTTGCTCACAGAAACTGCCTCTCCCCTTATTACATTGTAACTTCAGTGAAGTTTAATCCTGTGCTTGGTGATGTTTAATCCTGTGGCCACACCCACAAAACCGGTAATAAAAAAAATTGAATTTCACCACTGGGGGAAAGGATTAGAAAGTTATGAAGATGAGAATGAAAAGTATCATATTATAGACTATCACAAATTATTTGTTAATAGAAAATAATAAAACAATATTTGATGGGATTATGAAGTAAGAGAAGCAATGGACGAGGAAAAATGCATGTAAAAGTTGGGGTGAAAGAAAGGTTTTCATGATCTTGCAAATGAATATAATTAAAACTTCAATTGATCAAACTGGAATAAAACTGAAGTGAGAGAATGTTGGAAGTAGTATTTCAGAAATCTATATAAGAATTAAAATGATATCTTGAAAAGTAATTTGAGGGCACCAAAATGATTTGAACAAGATTGTTATTAGTACATCTCCAAGAGCTCTAAACTCACCAGAAACCACTGTCTTTTGGTATCTTTTGAACACTTGTTGACAATTTCATAAGATAAATTATGAAAAGCCCATTTATTTACTGGCTTTTCATTCCACCATGGTCATCTGTTCTGCTTTTTAGTGGCATCATCTTCAGTTTTCCAGTTCTTCCCCTAAAGTTAACACTTTAACATTTAGTTTACCTCAAGTCTCAGGGTCTGGATAGGAATACAAAGGAAAAGACATTCCTTTAAGATCCATAGACCCAAATTATGAACACTGTATGAATTAAACAGTATTTTGCACTAGGCCTAAAAAGAAAGAGCTATCCAAAAATGATGGCATAATGCAGTAACACACAATTCACAACTATGTTGTTAAGAATTACACCTATATAACGTATTTCAATATTCTACATTAGCATTTACTAAGGTTTAGATCGTTAAAGCCAGCTTGCCTCTATCCAGGTAGCTATTAGTTTAGTCTACACTAGTAAAGGCACTCAGTAAAATACAATCATCTGCTGATCCATAAGCAGTCCAAGTCTACAAACCCAATTTATTAAGAAAAATGCTATCCTTTTCAGAACAAGTTGAACATGTATTGTCAAAGCAAGGACCACCTATTCCAGTAGTTCTCAATCTTTTCTTCACCACAGACACCCTTTAAAACTCTTTTGTGGCCACAGACAATGAAGACTTAACTCAACATTTAAGTCATAACATTTCTTTAAGCATTCGTGGACTCCATGTGACAACATTGCAACTCCTACGGGGTCTATGGATCACAGGTTGAGAACCATTGACCTATTCTATACATTGATGTACCTAGCACACTGTATTGAAACACAAAGGATGGTTTTTAACACCACCACCAACACCCAGTTTGGAATAGTAATTAAAGTATCAAAACAGAAACAGGAGATTGAGTTTAAATCCCACCTAAAACACCAAGTTAGATGGGTAAAACATTGAGCTAGTCACTTCCCTCAGCCCTAGGAACTGGCCACCCACTTCTGAAAAATATAGAAAAGTGCAGGGTGAAAACACATGTTTTTCTTCACTTGCTACTGCGCCAGAAAGAACTGCCAAGCAGCTGGTTGACATATGGACTGACAAGACTCCATACCTGCCATAAGAGACCTGCTGCCAGTGTTCTTGTGTATTTAGCTGCACCCTGTTATTTGTGCATCCAGGGTGAACTCTCCTTCCCTTGCATCTCCAATATCCTACCCATATTTAGCAGATTTATATATCTCCATATAAATAGTTGGCCATTTTCACAAATGTCAGGAATATTTACAGTACAGTATATAAGTTTTTATTACCATTATTATCATACCAATATATTATATGCCCACATCACCCACCTACCTGCTGGCTCCCATCTGCCTTCTGGATGCCGGGGAGGGTGCATGGAGGCTTCGAGAGGGGAAAAAATGGGCCCATTTTTGGCAAGCAGAGTGCTACTGGAGGTGGGGAAGGACTGGAATGAAAAAGGAGGGCAGCCTGCTCACTCACTCTCTGGCCAGCCTTTTGGGGAGACCATAGGATTTCCCTGCCAGCCAGCTGGTCTTCTGTGCCACTCATCAGTCTCCAGACATCAGATTCCCACCACCCAGAACCAGTTCAGAGGTTCCTTCCCCCTCCCCAGAGAGAGAGAGAGAGAGAGAGAGAAGGGAGGGGAGAGAAAGAGAATGAGAGAGGGAGGGAGGGAGACGCACACCTACCCAGACAATCTGGGCCCCCAACAGTCCAAGGCACCGTGAATTGGCCCCCCTGTTTAAAAGTTTGAGGATCCCTGGCATAGAAGGTGTGAATTCTATTGTTCACAACACAAAATAAAGTACCAACTCTAATAACTAACTATTCAGCAAATAGAAACCAAGTTGAAACAGCTATTTAGAAAGGAGTAAGAGGTACTTGGGAAAAAATTTAATTGTGTAGAATTTTTTAAAAAATAACTAAAAAACAAAATCAAACTTCAATAGCCAGAGAGGATTGACTATGTTGTGTTAGGGAAAAAAAATCAACATTGGAATAAAAATAATAAGCAATGTTTTATTCAGACTAGTCAACATTTTCAAATGCCAAAACCATTTCTACATTCCTCTGAGGCATACACAATAAAACTAAGCCATTTTCTGGCTTGGCATAATGTGTGAACCAAGTTTAATATTATATATGAACTAGATCAGTTTGGCCTATATAAAATTATATTTAAAAACCCTGCATTGGAAGGAATTGTTTCCCAGTATAAAATTGTTAAAATCCTTGAACTGCATGTTCCAGCACAGTTGCTTCGTGTTATAGTCTTATCTGAATCACTCTCTGTATAATTTCTCTTTCATCTTAACTATTCTATAAAGCAAAGAAACTCTCTTAATGAATATGGGCACGAAGAAGTCTTCTTCTCATTCCAGGTGGACAAAATTACACAAGGAAATATTTATACATCCTTTTATCACAATATTCAAACACTACAAATTAGTAAAAGAAAACTGTTCTCCAAGTGCACCTCTCTGTTCCATTCCTTATCTCTTCCTTTTCACGTCATGCATCAGGAATTATCTAAAAGAGCAAAACATCTCTCAGAATTTGGAACAAGTTCAGAAGAACCAACATTTATCAATGATTTTGCATTGTTTCTTTCTTAGTCTGGCTCTCATTCAACTCATTTTCATATCATCAGCTGTCTTAGAAGTTCTTCTTAACCCATTCTCTAAGCAGGATAATTACTTCTTCCAACACTTGCTACATACCTATACATCTACTTTCATCCCTGTCCCAAACTTATCTCTTTCCTTTCAATAAACTACCCACTTTCTTAAGAGGATACATCAGTTGTAGTATCGTATTTTCAGTCCTATCGTACAGAGAAAGGAACAATATGAAGAGCTGTACCCAAAGAAATTGATTGAGGATTTGTTTATGAATTCAGCAAGAAATAATAACCACAGCTCAGAGATGACTAACATCATTGTAAGATTCTGAGGACAAACAAGCTAAAAAACATCTTACCGTACCTCTATATGTAGATTGATATTCAATAGTCACCTCAGTAAATATTTATGAAAAATTCTTCTTGATATGTTTATATATTTTACACATATTTTTCTTATTCTATACAGTTTTCTGTGCACTTTTTGAATATCTATACATTTAGCAATTTTCTTTTCAAATATTTTGAGTAACCTTCATAATGCATACTTTTACTATAGAAAATGTTTTTTAAAAAAACTGGAGTGTAGTTTTCTGTTGTCAAGCTACAAGCATGTATTTTCTTTAATACATACATGTGGGTTGACAACAGAAAAATATATTTCAAATTTTTAAAGTTTTGTTTTTTCTGCAATTGTCTGCAAGCATTATAATTTATTTCAATTTACCTCATTATCTGAATCAAATTATTTTCTTACCTGCCCTCCCTACTGGTTAAATAAATTTGGCTGATTTTTTTGAAATCTTAATATGAGGTTGTTTAACAAAACCATAGTAGAATCTAAAATTTAAAGGAAACTATTTACAAGATTTTGGATTTAACAGAAAAAAAATATAAGTCTAGATTCTACCATTTATTATTTAGCAGTCTGTTAATCTAAATTTAGTCTGACAACTGGTGTAATTATCTCCTTTGCATAAATTATATACTCATACAATTAGACAAATAATGTAAAAGTACACAAATAATATAAATAGAGATTTAATAGACATTTGTATTTAATAAGCAGGCATTATCCCCACTCTGTTAAAACAAGGTTTTCCTGCATTCAGATTTTAACCCAACTCTCTGCGGGTTCACTTTCTTGCTATCTACTTTACATATTTAAGAGTACTCTAAGTTTAAAGAATTAAACAATTTACATGATAAATGCTACAAATTGTGCTACCTCATCCAAAACAGAACTGATAAAAATTGCTTGAAGTTCAATATATATTCTAAAATGTGATACATATGCATAGAACATAGAATAGAGTTGGAAGGAAACGTGGAGGTCTTCTAATCCACTTCTCAAGCAAAAAATCTATTTTAGACGAATGATTATCCAATCTCTTTTTGAAAGCCTCCAGTGATGATGGAGCACCCTAGGAATTTAACCTAGGAATTTTCTCCTTAGTTTTAGGTTGGTTCTCTGTTATAATCAGAGAATTAAACTGGGAACCAGGCAATCCCAGTTTAATCCCCTGATTTACATTGAGGCACCAACCCATGTGGCTCTCCTAATCTTGAGAAATATTTCACTCATATTAGGCCAGAGGTGTCAAACACAAGGCCCAAGGGCCAGATCTGGCCCACGGAATACTTAAACCTGGCATGTGGGGCCATCCTGGAAACAACAAAGGACCAGCCTGTGGTGCTTCTGCCAGAGAAAATGGGCTCCCGGGCTCTGATTTTGGTTGCCACAGGTCATGCCCTCTCAAGCTCCATTTTCACTGGCAGAGGGTTGCAGGAGGCTGTGGCAGCCAAAATTGAGCTTGGTAGCCCATTTTCACTGGCAGAACGCTCTGGCCACTACAGACAACCCCAGTGATGTCGAGCTCGCCACACCCACCCTGGCCACACCCACCCAGCCCCCCCCCCAAGGTCAAACACAACCCTGATGCAGCCCTCAATGAAATCAAATTTGATGCCCCTGTATTTTGCAGATCAACTTCAGCAACACATTTTCAGCTGTGTGATTCTGGCCCTGAAATTGATAGCAGCCCCAACTTCCCAGGAATATGCGAAGGGGGTTTATATTTCACCAAGTCTATTCCAGAGATGCCCCTATTCAGGTAGTCCTCAACTTACAACACTTAATTTAGTGACCATTCAAAGTTACAACGGCATTGAAAAAGTGACTGATTAGTGTTTTTCACACTCATGACCATTGCAGCATCCCTGGGGTCACATTATCAAAATTCAGATGCTTGGCAACTGAATCATATTTATGACAGTCGCACTATCCTGGGGGTCATGGTATCCTCTTTTGCAAATTTCTGACAAGCAAAGCCAATGAGGAAGCCAGATTCACTTAACAACCATGTCACTAACTTAACAACTGTGGGAAGAAGGTAGTAAAATGTAGCAAAATTTACTTAATAAATGTCTCACTTAGTAACAAAAATGTTGGGTTCAATTGTAGTCATAAGTTGAGGAGTACCTATATTACCAACCATGCCTCTGTTACAAAACAGTTGCTGACTCTGATCAGTAAATATAAACAGTACTACTGGTTTACTTTATGGACTGTTTGTAAGGATTCATGAAGGTATAAAACTATGCAAAACATCATGGTTTCAATAATCTATTTAGGACACATTGAAGGACTTGCAACAAAACGCATGCAAAATGAAAAACAGGAGCTTGCAAATTGCTTGCTTTATAGAAACAGATGAATCTTAAATTTGTTTTCTGCTTTTTCCATTTGTGAATTAGTTTAAAATTTTTTGTAAATTTGTTCCAATCTGCACCTGCACATTGATTTTCATAGTATGAATATCCCTATCAATATTTTACAATATATTATTGGACCAAGTTTTCCCTAATATTACCTTATATAATATTTTGAACTCATGTTTTATGAACATTTGTTTCTAAACATTTTCAGTGAATGATAAAAGTGTGAAATGAAGTGTAGAAATCAAATGGATCATTGTGTTTTAGTTTACTTATTGATTTAAAAGTACAATAAGGTAAGTTTATATTAATATATCATCAAGTGATTTTTTTTTTTCTGCCATCATTGCTTTAAGAATAATTGATGAGCTCCCTTTGGCACAAATACTCAAAGATCCCAAAGGTAAAGTTACTCAAGACACAGAGAAGGTGAAGCTCCCAAATTCTTCTTTTAGAAAGTAAATGCATTTACAGGGTCAGGGAACTCCAAACTAGTTCAAGAAAAAATATGTTTATTTACTAGCCATGATCCAATTATTCCCCAGCGGCTATTAGTTCAGCTGGAAGTAAAAGTCATGCAACTGTTGCATCCTTTACAAGCTGTTCAAAAAAGACAGGTAACAAAACAGCATGCCTGAAATAGTCAACATTTCTAATAAAACCAAGTCACAATCTGTCATTGCTTTTAAGCTTTTGAAAAAATATTTCATATTGATATAATAGGAATTCAGGAATAATATATTTTTAGAGTTCATCAATGGCTTCTTTTGACATGGTTGTCTAAAGAAATGCTTCCATGCATAAGATTATGGAAATTGCATATCTCTTCTTTACGTACTTTATGTACTTATTTCCTGGCCTCATCTATAGTACTGCCCACTATCCCAAAGAAATAAGCCAGCTGGAACAACAATATTAGATTGCAACTGGCATGCTCTGTAGTTCCAAAATATTGCCTGTGCAGAGTAAAAGAATGTCAACAGCAAATATGTGACAATACAGTTAAAACAAAAGGAACATCTGGACATTTGAGAGGCAAACCTGTAATTCTATCTCTCAACAGCCAACTACGTTGGTACCTCCAACCCTAGTTTGAATTTTGAGTACATTCATTGTTTTAAAAGTCACCTGTAGATATTTCTGCTCAGGTTTCCTTGAATTCTGAACCAACCATACATCTCCAGAAAAAAAGCAGAGCTGCAGTAATAAATCAAGGTAATAAGATCAGGAAGGTTGAAACAAGCCAATGTTGATTTCCCCAACTTGATACCCTCCAGGTCTGTTGAACTTTATGTCTCTACTAATTTGTGAGTTGCAGAAGTTACATTCCAAAATATCTATCTTCAGAAATCTGCAATAGATAATCACGTGAATGCATCTAAAAAGTATGGGATTACAGGGTAGAAAAAGGTGCAGTGGATAATCATCATAGACCTAGAAGCTTTAAGCGCTCAGATAAAATCTACAGTTTGGAGATGCTGTTATGATCTTTAGTGTCAAGCTTGCTTTTTTTTTAGATGATTGTCTTTGCTTTCTACACTTGATTGTAAAAGAGCTCTTCCATTTGTTTGTGTTCTGTCTGTGTTTTAATTAATTTTATTTCCTCTCCTTTAAAAATGTGGTGCTAAGATAAAATAAAGGAGTATTCTCAGTAAATGTAACATAAAAACATAGCCATTGCCAACTATTTTTTAAAATATTTCAGTTGACAACATGTGTAAAAGTAGCATTATCAGCATCTAAACCAACCTTCCCTAACCCCAGACAGGATATCCTATGCACAAAAGTATTCCCTCCTTTGTTTGGAAATATTTAAGGAAAAGGAAAAGCAGAACTTCCTAAAGCAGTCCTTGTCCTGTTCATCTAAGGAAACCGTTTTCCTAAATCTATCTCCACAGAGATTTATTCTTACTCTACTTTCATGAAAGATCTTTTCTTCTAATTTTTCTTTTAAAAATTCAAGTACGCATTTCCAACTGGTAAGGGGTTACCCTGTAATTACCTATAGGGAGATAATAACTAATATAATGAGTATTATTCAAATAACGTTTTGTCTCAGCAAGTGTGTCAAAGATGAGTACCCAGCCATTTCCAAGCACTTCAAACCCATAAATCATCTTATTGGGATGGTTCTTTGACTCAAAAGCATTGCTAATGTTAGTGGTGAGAGCTGTGTGAAAAGGCATAACTCTCCTAACTCTTAAGTTATTTCACTCTATTAACCTCTGTGTAGGAGTGCATTTGGATAGCAGTTGTCAGAAAAATGGAATAGTATTAGTTCACCTACTAGACTAAATGGGATCACTGCCTTCAACCATATCAAACCTACTGTTTCAATTAAGCAGAAAATTAACTAATCACATATTTGGAATATTATATTTTTTAAAAAAAGAAACTAATGCTCAAAGTAATTTTTTTAACTATTTGGATTTTATAAAAAAACATTTTAACTATTAAATTCCCTGTCTTCCTTAAAATAGATTAGAAAAAAAAAGTTATTACGTAACTTCTTCAGTCCAGAACAGTGTTCCAAAGCAATTATGATAGAATTATAACCCTCCCAAAATGTCATTAAGCTAAACTCTTCCTATCCAAGAAGCAGGGGAAAATGCAGTCTCATAGTATACTGCTTGGGAAGGTCATAACAGCATCTACAATCTGTTATAAAGCTTAGAGATTTTGTATGGTCCTTAGGTAGATTTTATAGACTTCCCCATATTTGGTTGAATTTGTTGTTGGCTTGAGAACATAGCCCTCCCTTCATCCTCAACTTTGAAGAAAGTTCTACCAAAGTTCGCTTATTTTTAGCCAATCAAAAGCAACAGATTATTGCACAATAGGGAAAAAGTTTGCTTAAAAAATTAAAAACTCAGAAATGTCCAGGCAAATTAACAATCATAGAGAATCTAGCAGAGATGCAATTGTCAAGCTTAAAAGGAGACTTTTGAATTGGGGGCTTTTCAGTTGAAAAGTATTAACCATTGCTTTTGCATATTATATGGGACCTTTTAGCTTTGTCACATTTTCTCTCTACAAGGCCAGCGTGTTGAGGGAGTGGAGGTTGACAGAACCGGCTCAGAGGCCGTTATCTATTTTGCATTCTTCTCAGATATTTCCCATGTGAAAGTTCTCTAAGTTGAGGCCACCTGCGAGGGGAGGGCCTGAAGTGAATGGTGGAACTTTCTTTGAAGGGGTTGGTGAAAAATTAACATGTGATAATTAGTGGGGTGGAACTTTCAATTTTACTTGGGTGGAAAAAGTCCAGGAATTTTAGATTCAGGATTTCTCCAGACCGTACTAGTACGTCTTCAATAAAATCTTATTCTATGGACTTTCATTTCTTTGTAATTCTGATTGCATTGGTGATATTATGTGGAACCCTGACATTATCCTGAATCCCACAAAAAGAAAAATCCATGGATATTGACGGCCAGCATCTTGAGCCTCTGGTGCTCTCCCGATCCCTTGGTTTGCGCAAGAGCTCAAGGAAGATGGAGGAGAAAAACACTGCGGCAAGTTTGTCTGCAGAAGCAGTGTGGCGGTCCTCGACAAGTCGGTCAGTCTGATGGAGACAACGTTGACCACCATGGTAGGAGTGACAGGCATGGGGCCCGAATTTCTACCTGGCTCGACCCAAAGCACAGCTGATCTAGTTGAGTGCCCAAGAACAGCCAACTCCAGCTGGAGGAGTAATGGCCATCCAGGGGCTGCAGAGTGCCCCAGAGGCTGGGGTTCACTCCCTGCCTTACCCGACATCTGGCTGGAGGGAGAAGCCAACCTTGGAAGCAATGGAGCAAAAAAGCCGCACTAACCTGCCCCCACCACCCATACCATGTTGATGGGAAGCCTTCAGGAGCAGTTGGAGCAACAGTACATGGGAAGCGCTCCCCAAGCCCATGCCAGACCAGCAGCCGGATGGGCATTTCCTCAACCGAAGTTCTCCTTCACAACTCAGGCAAGTGGGGAAGCAATGGTCAGGGCGGCAACCCCTGTTTGGGGCATGGGGGAATTCAAGGGGCATCCCAGCCAGGCTCACCAGCACTGGTAGCCACTGGAGGCGGTCCAATACCACAAGCGGTCCCACCAGGCCCACTACCTGGGCAGGGGTCCCGAGTTTGCAGCAGATGCTCCTGTTCCTGCCTGCAACTCAGATTCCCCCAGGCTGGGCCTTTTACCTGGACAGGGATGTGTTCAGTGCCAATGAGTGCCTGCACAACCGGCCTGGGCACCGCCACAACTGGCACCCCCTTAGCTGTTGCTGCCACAGGTCACACTGGCAGCCTGCACAGTGGGTGCCAGCCACGTCCCCTAGACCACTCCCCTTCAAGGCAATGTTTGATGGGACCCCCGCAAAGGGGGTCTAAATTTGGCCTATTTCCTAAACCGCATCCAAATGCATTTCGATGCACACTGGGCATAGCTACCCCACCAAGCAAGACATGACATCTGCGATTGCTGAGGGAACGAATGATGGAGAGGCAACGGAATGGTCACTGAACTGAATAATCAAGGGACATCTGAGCTAGATGACTTCCAGGAGTTCATGCAGGTGTTGAGCAACCATTTCGAAGACACCGCTCAGTATGAAGAGGCAGAGGCAGAGATCAAATATGATCTCTATATGAAGTAGGCAGAGATCAAGTATGAAGAGGCAGAGATCAAGGGGATCAAGCAAAAAGGCCAACATCCCAAAGAGTACATCTGGGAATTCCGCAAAGTGGCCAGAAAGCTCCGAGACTAGCCTGACCAATTGCTGATCCATTACTACAAAAAAGACTTAGATCCCAAACTCTGAAAAGCATGTGGGATACGTGGAACCCCAGAGTGGATCCAAGACACCTACCAGGTGTTTGCCACCTACCAGGTGTTGCAGGCATGGCTTCTGTGCCATGTTTGTGTCAGTAGGTGGCACAGAGAAGCAGGCTA
>JAEANM010012779.1:0-14668 GCA_017656035.1 Myanophis thanlyinensis | reverse complement strand
GAAAGGAAAGGAAAGGAAAATAGAGTGGAAAGGACTGTGGGAATCTTCTAGTCCAACCCCTTGCCCAGCACATCCTAGGCAAATGGCTTTTCAATCTTAACAGAATAACAGAATTGGAAGAGACCTTTGAGGTCTTCTACTCCTACCCTCTACTCAAGGAGGAGACCCTATGCCATTTCAGACAAATGGTTGTGCAATCCCTTCTTTAAAACCTCCAATAACGAAGTACCCACAACTTCTGGAGGCAACTTGTTCCACTGACCAATTGTGCTCACCGTCAATAGGTTGGTTCTTTCCTTGATTAGTTCCCATCCATTGTTTCTTGCTCCTTTTCTTGAAAACCTTCAGCGATGGAGCACCCACAATTCAGAGAGGCAAGCTATTCCGTTGACCCATTGTTCTCACTGCCAGGAAATGTGTCTTTAGTTCCAGGTTGGATCATAGAATTAAGCAGAATCTGTTATATTATTTAGAAAAGAAATGGTGCATTTACAAAAGATGATGAGGAAGAAAAAGGGGTTTCTTCATTAAACGCCTCCCCACCCTGATGAATTTGGACCCCACATTTCTTGAAATGCAGTTCCAGTTTGTATAACGAACACTATCACATCAAACAGGCTTCCAATTAAGAAGCAGTGGATCAAAATTCCAGCCTGGGGAAATGTTTCCTCCTATTCTTTCTTTTGACACCAACATCTCTCAATCACCTTTCTGGGTTGTTTGATGGAATTTCAGCCTTGTATTTCATAGACGTGGGGAAAGAGGGCAAAAGAGCAGGCTGGCTGAAAGATTGTTAACCAAAGATCTGTGTGTGTTGACAGGGATGTCAGCTGCATTTTTGGCTGCTAAAGCTCCCATTATCCTTGGCTGATGAAAGCGATGCGCAGCCAGGAGAGCTCGCTGTCGCTCTCTTGGTTCTGCATTGTGGTTGAAAGCCATGGATGCTTGTTTTCTCTGGTTCTGCTTTTCATCTGAGACTGAAAGAAACTTTGTAGGGACATGAAAAGGAGTCCTCTCTATTTGTGGCTGACTTTGCTAGCTTCTATGGGCTTCTTCTCTGAGCTGGATTCAGGAAAATTTTCCCCTTTTCTTTAATTGCTCTTTTTCAAATGAGGATACTATGTGGAGAGAAATTGGGTAATTATGAACTGGTTACTCTGAAAATAAGCCACCTAAAGGAGACCCCAGAATAATATCATTGGTCAGAGGATCATTGGTTGCCCTCTCCCCTCTTTGGAAGAGCTTTATAGCTCCCGCTGCCTTAAGAAAGTTCAAAACATCCTTAAAGATCCGTCTCACCCTGGGCACCCTATTTTTGAATTATTACCATGTGGCAGACAATAAAAACAAGGAAAAATAGGCTGAAAAACAGCTTCTATCCCAGAGCAGTAAGTATATTGGATTCTATTGTATAGTGCAATATTAATGCAATATCAGGGGTTTTCAATTGTATAGAATGTGAAGGATGTGTGTCTTTGTTTTATTTTTGTGGTTATAATGTACACTAAGGATGGCATTTAATTTCGTTGTACGAGGTGCAATGACAATAAAGTAAAGTAAACTAATACAAATAGTCCTCAACTTATAATCACAATTGGGCCAGAATTTCTGTTTCTAAACAAGGTGTATGTTCAGCAAGTCACACCTGATTTTATTACCTTTTTTTCATGGTTGTTAAACAAATCACTACAGTTCTTAAGTGAATCACCTTGTCTCTAAGCGAATCCAACTTCCCCCTTTGAACTGGCTTGTCGGAAGATGGCTGGGAAGATCGCAAATAGTTATCATGGGACCTCTGGATGCTGCAATCATCACAACTGCATGCCGATTGCCAGGCTCCTGGATTTTGATCATAGGACTATGGTAATACTACAATGGTCATAAGGGTAGGTTACTATTTTCAGTGCCATTGTAACTTCAAACAGTTGCTAAATGAATTGTTGTAAGTCACGGAATACCCATAGTGGACTCCGGTGATTGTCAAAAATATCTAATCCTCAAGTTACATCCATTTGTTTAGTGACTGTTCGAAGTTATAATGGCACTGAAAAAAAGTGACTTATGACCAGTTTTCACACTTACAACCGTAAGTTGCATTCCCATGGTCGCGTGATCAAAATTCAGATACTTGGTGATTGGTTCATATTTATGACGGTTGCAGTGTCCCAGGGTCATGGGATCGATCCTCTTTTGCAACCTTCTGACAAGCAAACTAAATTGGGAAGCCAGACTCACTTAACAACTGGGTTATTCACTTAGCAACTGCTGAGATTCACTTAACCACTGTGGCAAGAAAGCTTGCAAAATAGGGCAAAACTTCTGTCTCACTTAGAACAGAAATGTTGGACTCAATTGTGATCATAGATCAGGGGTATCAAAACTCAAGGCCCGGGGGACGGATCCGGCCCATGGGATGCTTAGATCTGGCCCATGGGACCACCCTGGGAATAGTGAAGGAAAGGACTGGTGAACACTAACCTTTGGTATAGGGAAATCAGTCTCTGAAATCTTCATCTAGATCAGGGTTTCTCAACTTTGGCTTGAAGGGAGGCAGATTTCATCTCCCAAAGCTGGTTGGGGAATTCTGGGAGTTGAAGTCCAGCCCTCTTCAAAGCAGCCAAGGTTGAGAAACATGATCTAGAAGACCTATCTCTTGTCATTTTGCTATGCTGGGAATCCTTGAACATCCTTCACCCATTCATCAGCCAAAACCACTTAACTGAATATTTGATTTCTTCTCCCAACCAGCCTCTATCTCTCTCTCCCTCTCTCTCTCTCTCTCCATAATTCTTCTTAAAGTTCAAAGGTTTTTAGCAGGACTTGACTCAGCATAAAATGCTGAAAAGCAATAGCAGGTGATGCAAAACTGGAAGAGAGGGGGCATTACCACCAACATCCTGCCCCCAGTAGGCATTCTAGATTGAGTCTTTAAGCCACGTGTCAAAGGCAAATTTAATGAGAGCTCTTTTGAATAACACCAGGCTTACCGCAAAGGCGGAAGACTTAGCAGCCCCATTTTAGCTCATTCAGCAATCTTTTTCTTCTCTTTTGCGGCTTCAGTATCATGGGGAATAACATGAAATCTGACCCCAAGAATGAGACTTCTATAATCCTGCTGAGCTAAAAAGGGTAAGAAAGGGGTATTGACCTAGGAAGGAGAGTTTAGGCCAGGGGTTCCTAAATTTTTTGCCATTGCCTCTCCCTTTTGTGGAAGCCTTAATACACACACTTCCCCTAAAAATCCACATGAACACAAATGAAGGGACACTATGACATCCCAAGGAAGATTTGCATCACAGCTTGGGAAATCCTGGCGGTCATTGTGAGAATATGCTGAGGGAAAATCTATTCATAATCCAGCACTGGGAAAAGAAGAATGGAATCTGGGGTCCTTGGTGCTAGGTGTCTACTTTATGTTCCAATATTTGAGGGGCTGCCACAAAGAAGAGGGGGTCAACTTTTTTTCCAAACACCAGAAAGCAAGAGTGGAAACTAACCAAGGAAAGAAGCAACCTAGAACTAAGGAGAAATTTCCTGAGAGTGAGAACAATCAACCAGAGGAACAGTTTGCCTTCAAAAGTTGTGGGTGCATCATCATTAGAGGCTTTTAAGAAGAGAAGGGACAGCCATTTGTCTAAAATCTCCTGCTTGAGCAGAGGGTTGTGCTAGAAGACCTCCAAGGTCCCTTCTGATGATGTTCTATGTCCTGGTTTTCCTGCAGACATTTCATTACCCAACTAAATAACACCATCAGTGCTAGAAAGGTTTGCTCTCTTTTTATATACTAGTGGTTTGTTTCATCAGTGTTGGTGGGAATGTTCTTGGTGGTTCCTTGATTAGGCTGTTGTTTACTCTTAGTTTGTTTGTCTCAATTGGTCATACTTTCATTGGGGTATCGTTTGCTTCTTGGCTGTTAGTCTAGTAATAATCTTGGGGCTAATCTTTGCTCATGTGGGTGTTGATTGCTGGTAAGAAGGTGTTTTGGTCTTTTTGTTTCCTTTTTGGCTTATTGATTGTCTCTTATGAATGGTATGTAAACATTGTTTATCTCAATATGCCTTTTGATGGCTGATTTGTCTGAGTGTCAGATATCCAGGAATTCTCTAGTGTTTTTGGACTTAGATAGTTTAGGACACTCACCATTTCCCAGTTGAAACTGTGGTTAAGTTTGTCCATGTGTTGTAAAATTAAGTGGTTTTCATCATGTCTTTTCATTGCTAGTTAGTGTTCATGGAATGAGCAGAATCTTGAAACCATATGTTTGGGACAGAATGCATGCAAAATCCTGAAGCTCCCAATGCCACCTTTTCTTCTGGTCCTGGTAGCTGAGGAGATGTTTGCTGAAGCTCTACAGCTGGGACTGGGCACCTCCAACTCTTGAGTCACATGGATTTCCTACAGTATTCTTTCAGCATGCTTCAGAAATCCCCAGGGTGAGTGGAACCAAACATCTTGGACTTTTTGTTTTCTTTGACAGCTTAATTTCCATCTTGCTTGCCAAAGAAATCAGGAAGAGTTTTCTTCTGTGAAAGCTTTAGATACCTCAAAGGGTCTCTTAACTCCAGGACATCAATTTTCCCCCCATATAATTTTATTTATTTATCAAATTTCTGTGGCCACCCATCTCACAAAAAAGTGACTCTGAATGATGTATAGCACATATTTTAAAAAACACATCCATCCATCCATCTATCCATCCATCCAGAATCATTAAAAGCACACAAACAAGAAAGGATGGTGTAAACCACAGTAAGAGAACCATTGCAAGTACTCCCTAATCCCCTGGGACAACCATGGCCTGATGGCATAGATAGATCTTGCAGGACTTTGTGAATGTTAAGAGAGTAGAGCTGACCTCACTTTTTTGGGGTGGGGGAGTGAGAAGATTCTGTAATCCCCAAAGGCTCCCCAATGGACCAAACCTTTTACTTTCTCCCCTTTGTTGATATCATGATGCAAAAGACATACCTTAGCAGCCTTAGATGGTCATCTAAATTCCTTGCAATTGTGGGACCAGTTGTTAGAGGAGAATGTAGTCACACTGAAGACTTTGATACCCTGTTAGAGGCACTTTCAGAGCATAGCTGGCATTGGGGAAGCATTGCCTGTTTACCATGAATGTTAACCCTGGCTACAAAGCACATCTTGATCCTAATCCAAGGTCAGGAATGAGAAGGAGTAACAAGTGATCTTGTCACTCCTTCTCATCCCAGAACTCCTTTTTGACCACTGGACCACGGCCAGGTGCCAGGATTCTTTGAGGCCCAGGCAGTAACGATAATGCTGCCTGCAAGCTCTGTAGTCAGATTTCTGTTTCCCTTAAAAGAGCATTTTAAAAAATGAAAATGAGGTTGCTATCTTGATTAGTGCCAAGCAAAATATTTGCAGTGCATGCGGTCTACATATATAAAATTTGCCTCAATGCATATAAATTAGCTGGCGCAGTTCTTATCCTGTAGATTTGTATCTTCTGTTTCCTTTTAAGCAAGGTTTATCTGGCAATCCAAACTAAAAAGTCCTCTCTTTTTTTAATCTATGGTTGATATTCATGGTGGAGCATAAGGAAATTATTGAGGGGAAGGGAGGAAATGTGGCATGTTTGAGAATAGCTTAGAGATTGCAACTTTTCCTCTTCCAAGTTCCTAAGCCAAGGAGCTGCACTGAATATGTAGATCAAATCAAATAGTATATTTGTCATTTGTTGAGATGGACAACTGGCTATACAGGTAGTCCTCAATTTATGACCATAATGGAACCTGCCCATTCAAGATGTTTGTAAAAACAAATCCCAACCTAATTTTACGGCCTATTTTGCAGCAGTCATAAAACAAACCCATTGTTTGCGATGGGCCAGATTTGCCAAAAAACCTGAAGGGCCCATTTCTAGCAAAAATGTCATAAAGCATGGTCAAGTGGCCATAGGATCCTACAAATGGCCATAAATGCCAGCCAACTGCTGAGTACCCAACATGTGGTCACTTGACTTAAGTGGGATGGCCATTTGGAATGTTGGAATAAGTAGCCCCTGGAGAAGTCCATAGTAACTTCGAGCAGTCACTGAGTGATCCATCATAAATCAAGGATTACCTGTAGCAATCAAATAAATTTTAAAATGTAAAAATAAAGAAAAGTAGCTGCAAAATCTGTCTTAAAATGAGAGGGCATCAATGTGGTTACACACAAACACACCAAAAAGTTCCTGCATCACATTTAAATTTAGTTCATGATTTAACTCATTTTCTGGAATTTTTTAACCTGCTAACCCTGGACTAACACAGTACACAAATCTATATTTAAAAAAAAAAAAAAAAACTAAATGAAAGTTAACCAAGTTAAAGTTAAACAAGCTTACAGTAATGTGTTGCTGGAATGTAGCTCCTAGCTTAGTGACCGAGCTGATTAAAGCTTTCTATAATTACACCTATTGAATTAGTGGTTTTTAAAAGCCGCTTATATGCTGTGTTTTCTGTGCCATGTCAGTGAAGAGCTCTAACATGGCTTAGTTTAGCTAGATGTCATCCACTACTCCTGGTAGAGCTGAACGTCTCAACAGTTTCCTGGGTGGAAAAAAAAAACCTTATCTATATATTCAAAGAATTTGTTTGCTGTCTACTGTCAAGTCTGAAAAAGGTCATCAGAAAGTCTGAAATTTTCAGAAGCTTGGTGGTTGTTATCAAGGAGCTGGGGATCAAAAGACAAAGATTGGAGCTGTATTTACATCATTGAAATTCTATCCTTTTTATCCCCATTTCCTGTATTTTAAAAGGGAAGACACCGATTGTGAAGCCATGCCTAGTATCTTGACTGTGCTCTGCTGTTATGATTATTATGATTCATTGCACAGTCAGCCAGATGTTTGCACTGCATTTGGACATTTTTATCCACTTATAATAACCTGGGATAGGTAATAGTTTTTGTTTGTTAAAAGATACTTTATTGCTGCAAGATGTCACAGGATGTCAGTTGTTCCAAGTAAAGGTGCCTTTTGCAACTGACCAATGGTGATTGTGTCAATGCCGTGGTGTCCAGGTTTTTTTGGGATGGCATCCTGGGTGCTTATTCTATTGGGACGGTCTTTGCTTTTCTTTTGCCTTAGTATTATTAGGGTTCATCACACCGTCAACCAGAGGTTTAGACTGAATTGGACACTTTCATCCACTTATCTCAAGTCCTTCCAAAGGAATTGGGATAGGCAGTGGTTTTGATGGTGTTAAAAATACAGGCAGTTCTTAACTTAACAACAATTCAGTTAGTGTCCATTCAAAGCAGTGGTGGAATTCAATTTATTTTTACTACGAATTCTGTGGGCGTGGCTGTGGTGGTCATGTGACTGGGTGGGCGGTTTCTGTAAGCAGGGCAATAAAGATGAGGCTAGAAACAACCCCAGGATGTTTCTTTCCTGCCTTCCTTACAGGATTAACCCTGTAAAGTGGAAAAAAACAAAAGGAGATTTCTTCTAACAGTCAGCTCTCCGAACTGCTTAGAAAATTTACTACCAGTTCTAGCCAACCTGCTAGAATTTCACCTCTGCTTCAAAGTTACAATGGTACTGAAAAAAGTGACTTGTGATCATTTTTCACACTTAAAGACCATTGCAGCATCCCGGGGGGTGGTTCACATGATCCAAATTTGGAATGTTTGGCAACTGACTCATTTTTATGACGGTTGCAGTGTCTTAGGTCATGCAGTCACCTTCTTACAAAATGAAGGGGGAAGCCAGATTCATTTAACAACCATGTTACTAATTTAATAACTGCAGTGGATTCACTTAACAACAGGGGCAAGAAAGGAGATAATAATGGGGCAAAATTCACTTAGCAACAGAAATTTTGGGCTCTGTTGTGGTCATAAGTCAAGGGCTACCTGTATTGTCACAGGATGTAAGCTTTTCCAGGTAAAGCTGCCTATTGCAATTGACGGATGGTGATTTTATCGATGCCAAAAGTTTTCAAGTGGTGCTCCAGTTGTTTTGGGGTTGCACCCAAGGCACCTGCTACTATCTCTGTTTGACCACGGTCCTTCTATTTGCAAGCCATTGTATTTTGTGAACTTTTTAACTATTGGGGTATTTTAATTGGATAAATTTTTTAGAATTTAATTTTAATGGTAGTTTTTAAAAAATCAGCAAATTTAATGATTTTATATTAGTTTTTAAACTTTGTTATGTATTTTGTTTTTTACCTGCTGTGAACCGCCCCGAGTCCTTAGGGAGATGGGGCGGTATATAAATATGAATAAACTTGAAACTTGAAACTTTTCTCTTCTATTCTACTGTCTCCAGGCATTGCAATGTCCACTATCCAGAGTTTTATATCTTTATTATCAACAATTGTTAAGTCTGGAAGTGTTGTGTGGCAGGTGCTTGTCTGTTTCAATCCTAAAGTACCAAGAGCACTTTAGCTTCTTCCTTTTTTTTATTACTTTGTCTGCTTCACAATCCCAGCAATTCTTACTTGCAGGCAAATGGTTTTCTATTATTATATCGTAAAAATAAATGCATGCCACAATTTGGAAAGAGAAAACTGCTCTTGGGCAATCAAGGAATTGTAAGAAGCAAGCCAGCATCCCTTAAGAAAGACAAATCTTGGTCCCATTCAGGTTTGTTGCAGTTTAAAGAAACACTGGCTTAAATCTAACCAACCTACTCGTATTTATTGGTGTATAACGTGCACTTTTTTCCTTGAAAAGAATGTGGAAATCGCATGTGCGCGTTATGCACCGATAAATATGGTAGTTTTTTTTCCTGAAACTTCTCTCTTAAAATTAAGGTGCATGTTATACGCCAGTGCGCGTTATACACCGATAAATATGGTATCTTGACTGTCAATGAAACCGTCCTGTTTTTTGCATCCAATGGATGTTTGGTCTCCTCCGCTGTCCTGCACGTCCTGAGCACTTCAATGTGATGCCTTGCACTTAATTGCAATGGATGCCTCTCCCTGGAAGAAAGGAGAAAGCAAGAGATACTTCAGAAAAGAGCATTTCATGGTTGCTAGGCAACCATTCATGTGCATTTGCAGCTCCCCAGCGAATAACATCTTCATCCCAGGCTAGAAAATTGCTTCCCTTTTACAGGTGTTTCACTCATACCTGTATCCCATGGCTACCTTGTTCCAAACCTGTCCTGACCCTCCATCCAGGACAGGGTATGGCCAAACCCAAACTAGGTGGAGGTACAGAGATGATTCCTCTTTCTGGTTCAGTCTGCAACAGAAGAAGACAACTATTGCATCCAAGTGAGTGTGCGTCTTCCTAATTTGTCCTTATCCTTGCTGATTAAGCAGATCCGTAAATCACTTCCCTTTTCCAAGGTCCCCTTTTTTTTTTTAAAATGATGATTAGAAGCAAAACTTTCTTAGACAAGACCGAGTGATAGGAAGGTCTTTCAAAGTCGTCAGACAGAGGACGATATCCAGTTATTTTTGTCCACCTAACATTCTGTAGGGATGAAACCATGGAGTGGCCTTCAAAAGAAAAGGCCCATCTTCATTTTGAGCGATTGGTTTAGTGGTGGGACACGGGAGAAAAATGTGGATGATGGACATCCTGTTAGCTCTGCCAGGATTCCTCCATTTGTTTCAAAGTTAAGGAAAAGGAAAGGTCAGTAATTGTATTTTTCTCTTCCCCTTCTCATTCCATCTGATGAAATATTATCTGCTTTAGGAATTAGTATACAAGGAGAACAAAAATTGGGGTTCTTCCTTTTCATATTATGCTCCTCAGTCCATTTGTCTGCCTTTTCTTGACCTCCTATTCTTCCACTGAATCTTTGAAGAATGTCCCACACGAGACTTTCACACCTGAACAAAGGTAGAAAAAACAACGGTGGGCAAGAAATTGCAAAATAAGATGTCATAAAGGATACTCATCACGAGGGCTAGCAGATCTGGCCTGCAGAAATCCAGCTGCCAACAAAGATGACATCCAGACGTCAACAAAGATGATGTTTAGATGATGTTGAAATGATGCCAAGATGTCAACAAAGATGTTCTGTTTCTTGAGGATGGATTTTTCTATTAGTCCCAATCTTTGATCCAGGGATGAAGGGCTCCCCACTCATCCTCCAACAGAAATTGACATGCAAAGTTTGTCAGTGCATAACAATTTACTCTTTTTCCTCATTTTGCCTTCCTCTCCAGATGCTTAATACATTCAGATGCTAAGTAACTTCCATCAGGTCTGCTGTTAAAGCAATGGAGCACATCTCATCTCTGCTTTGCTTTTCCTTTCAATGGAGCCAATGGTATCCCACTCAGCAGCTCTAAGCCCCAAGCTAGGAAGAAGAGAATCTGGGATCCTGTGGAGAAGGGCAGTTGTGACCCCTTCTTCAAAGTTAGGATCTCAGAGATGAACAACTCTAGATGAGTCAGGAAGGTATGATGCCTAGCTCTGAAAGAGGAAATGCATGGCAAGCTAAAATCACCCTGACCAATGTAAAATCAGCATGTGCCTAATTAATAAATAGAGGTACAAACTGGGAAATAATTTCTCTTCCTTAAATGGTTTGTCTCCCACAGTGGTAGGGCTACCTAATCTGGTCTGCAGAAAAATCAGATGGCCACTAGGGAGCAGCAAAGATTTTAATTTAGGGGTATCTCTTTGATGCCCCCTAGAGGTTGTATGGCTTGGCAATCCAGATACCTGTGCTCAGACCAGGTTGAAGCCTCTTTCTCCATAAATAGAGGGCTGCCCACTGCTACAGCACCCACCAGTGGTGAAATGCAGCCTGGTCACACCAGTTCTGGCAATCCGGTAGCAGCAGTGACATTTGACCCCACCCACCCGCCCCTGACATTTGCGCCCTCCCACCTCTTTTCTCTCCTTCATTTTTTTTTCTTTTTTACTTACCTGAATCATGCAGAACAGCTGTTTTGTGCCTCTGCAGCCTTCCCAATCACCCAGGCTGCCTCCAGTAAGCAAAAATAAGCAATTAAGAAGCCGCGCAGCAGTAAAATGCATGCACACCGAACCGGCAGCAAAACTGGTTGAATTCCACCACTGGCAACCACATACCCTACCTAGCTCTGGCTCAGCCACATTGTTTTCCAAACTCCATTGAAGGCTTTTCTGTTCCTCCTTTGCCCTTTGACTCACGTGTTAATTATTACCTTTAAGAGCCTTGTTGGCAGAACAAGTACAAGAGCAGTTGGCTATCTGCCACGTTAGGATTTTTGGCAAGGATGCACCAAGCCAAAAAAAGCCTTGGAGAAGTTTTTTTTTAATTAACTTCATGTTTAAGCACCATTGAACATTGGAGGAGTAAAATGCATTTTGGTATAGACATTTTGGAGAATGGCTGTGGGCCTGAGGTTGCATGTTTGGAGGACCTACCCAACTGCACATAGAAAACTAGCAAATCAGAGAAATGGAAGGGTTTGGTGACTGCTACCTTTCTACACACATGAAATTTTTGGCTCAGCTGGGCAGGGAAGGAACACAAAATTCTTCCCAATTAAACCACAATCTTTGCTACTTGTCCAGTTGGGTGAGGGGCAGGGGGCAGAGCCTTCCTCTCTTCTAAGTTGTTGTTGCTAACTTTAATTTCTCACTATTCTTGTAGAGGGATTGTGTTGTTTGAGTTCTCATGGGGTTTGTTTAATATTGCATTTTTCTACATGAGTTGCCAAGATCTGTTTCTGATTGCCATGGGATACAGATCTGTTTGATACATAAATGCATTGAAAGTTAAAAAACAGGCTGAGTCCAGCAAGATGATTTACTGCCTACATAGACTTAAGATACTGCATACTTCTTTAAAATGGAGCTGATAAAACCACCCTTAATTATGTACACACATATAGGTATGGGCATTTTAATGGTCGATCCAGATGTAACTGTAGTAAACACTTTTCTTTGGGTTAAGTCTTGCTTACTTTTAGCAATCCAGGATGGAAATGCTAAATTTGTAAAGATCTGTCCGAGGACTCATGGAATAGCTGATGGTAAGAGTTGATTTCCCTTTCATCAGGCACCTGGGGAGGGGGGATATTTGTGTGGGTGTGCATGTGTGTGTGTATCCCATAATGGAGAGGAACATCTTTCCTTCCAGAAGTAACAGAGGAACACAACATGACCATTATTTCCATCACACCCTTGTGTCAATATGGAACATGGTCTGTTTTTCGAGACGAAGTGTTAGATACCAGTGTCAGCTCTGGAAGCCATATCAATGTGCAGAAGCTTCATGGCTGTCACATTTAGTGCCTGGGAATTTGGGAGGGGAAATTTCTTAGTGAATAGTTGGTAGTCTAAATAACATTCTTGGAGAATGTCAAGGTTGGGTCAACCTGCCCCTGGAGGGGGTTGAACCAAGACGTGGTTTCTCTTTTGACATTAGTTGATTGGACAACATGATGGTCTGACGGGTGCAGGGGGTGGATTGTGAATTTTACTTGGGTAGTGGGAAAATCCAGAAGTTCAGATTTGGGTTTTCCCAGAAGTGTCAGTATGACTTCTTTAATAAATTCTTACTTGGATGGACTCTGTCTCTGAGTACTGAATGGATATGAGGAGTTTTGTTGGAACGCTGACAATCAGCTTGTACAGATTCATTGCCTTCCTGTCCCTTAAAACCAAATCAATAATAGCATTGCTCCAATGGGCCATCTGCAGAGTTAAGAGCATTCCCACGTCCAGGGTTACTGTAACAGAATAACAGAGTTGGAAGGAACCTTGGAGATCTTCTAGTCCAACCCCTTGCCCAGGCAGGAAACCCTAGACCAGGGTGCCCACACTTTTGGGGCTTATGAGCTACTTCTGTTGTACCAATAGTGGTGATGGTGTTTGGCCCCACCCATTGGATCAGGAAGGGTGGGCGGGGCTTCCTTTCTTCTTGTATTAGTTTTAAAAAGTTCTGCTGCATTTTGGAAGTGGGATTGCTCCTGGGCGAGCATCTGGATGAAGAGAAGCCACTGCTGTGGCTTGTGTTCATTTTAAAAAGTTTTCTTTTCCACGAGCTGCAGCAGAAGCTTCTCTTCTTCCAGCTGCTCGCCCAGGAGCAATCCCGCTTCCAAAATGCAGCAGAAGGCAGGCGATCTACCCACACGACCTTCATGATCAACCAGTCAATTACAATCAATATATTGGGCACCCTTCCCCTAGACCCATGATGGTGAATCTATGGCACGGGTGCCACAGGTGGCATGCAGAGCCATCTTGTTGGGCACATAAGCTGTCGGCCAACTTTCCTCCAGCTGAGCATGCACTTGCAATTGCACTTGCACACATGCACAATTGTAGAGACCCAGCTGTCTTTGGGCCTCCGCTGTGCATGCGTGTGATTGCAGCAGGAAATCCAGCTGGTCTTCGGAGCTCTCCTGTGCATGCACACGTGATTGCTCATGTGTGGGTGAGTGCCTGCGGGCAGCACACATGCATTGCACATGAAAAAGCTGCATGCATGTGCAGATGGTGCAGTAGCACATGCAGCACACGTGGAGGAGCCATAGCAAGTGCGGATGGCACGCGCAAGGCATGTACCTTTTGGCACTCGGTAAGCAAAAGGTTTGCCACCACTGCCCTAGACCATTTCAGACAGTCATCCAAGCTCTTCTTTAAAAAAAATATCCAGGATTGGAGCACTCACAACATCTGGAGGCAAGTCCTAGTACATGTGGAACATATGTAAAAGGGGTAGGAGGGTTTAGTTACATGATTGTGGCTTGTTGATTTATAACATTGGCTCTTAAATAGGGGCCATCTGGTCAGAGAGACAGCATGGCCAATTTGCCTGGGTCTGGTATTTTGCCAGATAGCAGGCAGGGCCAAGCCTACTCAACCCGTAGAATAACATTTGGGAGAGACCTAAAAACTGGAGAGTTACAAGAAGCTACTCTGAGGAAAGGAGAAGAGGCAGAGTTGATCAACGGAGGGATTTTTAAAATAGTTCTTTTAAACACACTCCGAAACTGTTATGGCCTGCCTGCTGATTGCTTTGCGCGCACACGCACACACTAAATTCAAATCAGGCCCTAAGAAAATTTGCATGCCATAACCTGTGTAACCTGTGCAATTAGGCAACCGTATCTAAGTTTGCATAATTTATTCTCGCTTTTCTTTACTATTTACATAATTGAGAGTCAAGGAGATCGACAACCAGCTGAGCTGAATGGCGCTGCAATTCCTGCCATCCCTCCTTCCCACTTGTTTTCATCCTCATGCTTTTTCCAAGAATTTATTTCCCCCACTGGAAAGACTTAAACCACAAGTTCTCCACAAAGGTCCCATATTCTGTGAGTCTCTCTGGCCCTCTTGCTTTTTCAGCATTCAGACCCAACTGGGGTTAAAAAAAAAAAAAATAGCTCATTTGATCGAGAGACCTCCAAAATGATCATAAAACTGTAATTTTTGATGTGGCTTCTACAGTGTTTGACAGCATCAGAAAGAAAAGTATGCATCTCAATTGTCCTTCTGATCTAGAAACTTTAGGTAAGGGTGGCTTTCATCCTGGAAAAATGTGACACATCTCTTGTCTTAAACAGGCAAAAGGACATGTCTGTATTTGTGGCCTTAGGCAACTCAAATTTGCAAGATAATGTATAATAAATAAATAGCAGTGACATCCCAAATGCGACCAGGGACCTGCTCTAGAAATGGCCAGTAGGGGTCAGGCTGACCTTCTCCTCTAATTGCCTTTTGCCTTCTCTTCTCTTCTCTTCTCTTCTCTTCT